>JAZGTJ010000405.1:0-116768 GCA_036877575.1 Botia almorhae | reverse complement strand
AAAGCAATGGACATGGACTAGTTTAATAGATTTTCTCCTTGACTACTACTAACTAAATTTCAGCTACATGCACATTACGTCAACTGGCCCAAGCTTGTTATACTTTTCAAACAAAGGTAATGACAACGGCTGCATTGTAGGAGGGTGGTACTGTGCTTGCTCATGATGGATCAGTGTTTCCTCTACCGCTTTCAAGAACCCACCTATGTTTTGTTACTGGTCACCATGTGTGGGACTGCAGGTCCTGGAAGTAAATAAACATTTGTTTCCCTGAATCCCTGCACACAAGAATTTACAAACATGGTACGTGTTGTTGAGGAGGTCTGTTTTATGATCACTCTGAATAAAATCTGTTATCCTTTATCTTTTCCAAAAGAAATGAATTGATCTGAATCATCTAATAAGAGGAGGATGGGTATTGTGAAGCTAGGAACTTCATATTTTTGTCATTAGAAGTGCTGCAGATACCCTCATTAGAAGTGCTGCAGATTTACCTACTGTCTGTGTAATGTAAAATAGCATTGTCTATATAGTTATATATATAGCATATAGTTGTGCATTATTTTGAATTAAAAAACCAGTTGTAACGAGGACGCTGACGCAACTGGATCTATTTGCAGCAATTTTATTGTTAACACAAACCAAAAGCAAGGGTCAAAACCCGGCAAACAGAGCAATGTAGGCAAGGCAGAGACAAAACGTAAATCTAGGCAATGGTCGAGGCAGGCAGCAAGCAATTAATAACCAAGTCTGTAATCCAAACAAGGAGCAGACGGCAAAACCTCAAAAACGTTAAATAGTCCAAATAGCAATGGGAAAGCAGTCCAGGAAAACGCTCTGAATTGTAGCTTATGGCAATACAAGACATCGCACCGAATGGAAAGTTAACCTGGGCTTTATAGGGCAGCTAATTGGAAACAGGTGGTAAACAGAAAGTTAGCAGTCCTAGGAACGGGGGTCGATGGAAAATGTAGTTCAGGATGGAACTAATATTCTGGCGAGGGTTCCCGTTGGCGACCAGCCGGGGGCAGAGCGGGAACCTCCTCTGTAACAAAGACACCAAACCTCCCCACCCTCCCCGCGAGCGGCTCCTGACGCAAGGATGGAAAACTACGCCGGGGTCTTCCTCTGTGGCGAGGGGCTGATTTCTCCGAATGAGCTCTATGAAACTCCTCGATGAGTGTGGGATCCAGGATAACTCCAGCATTGACCCAAAAGCTTTCCTCCAGGCCGTATCATTCTAAATATTTTGAATGGACTCACGTACCTAGGACTGAGCTTCCTGCAGGGTAGGCGAAGGCGTAGATCTCTGGTTGAGAGCCACACCCACTGGCCCAGTGTGTCGATTGGCTTGTAAGGTTTGATGCCTGACAGCATGAAGAAGGTGGGTGTGAGCCCTCTCCCAGACCTCCTCACTCCGTTGTAGCCAGTCTGTAACAGCAGGAAGATCCGTGGGTTCACCCCATCAAGAAATGTTAGCCTTGGTATTCTTGGAGCCAGGCCTGTAGGTACTGTAAAATCAAATCTGGTGAAGAACAGGGACCATCTACCTTGGCGAGGGTTTGGTCATTTCGCTGAGCGTAAATATTCTAAATTCTTGTGGTTGGTAATAACAGTGAAAGGGTGTGCAGCCCCTTCGAGCCAATGCCTCCACTCCTTTAGTGCAAGTTTGATGGCTAGCAGCTCTCGATTACCTACGTCATAGTTCTGTTCCGCGGAGGAAAGTTTACACAAGAAATAGGCGCAGGGAAACATTTTGGGAGGTAGCCATGTCGTTGGGAAAGGATGGCACTTACACCCATATTTAAAGCATCTACTTCAACAATGAACGGTAGTTCAGGGTCATATCATTCATGAAAGACTGGAACACGAAAGGACTATTATCCAGACCGAATGGCATGACGAGGTATTCGTAGTGACCTGTAGATAAAGCTGTCTTCCACTCATTCCCCTCCCGAATATGTACGAAGTTGTAAACGCTTCTGAGATCTAGCTTAGTAAAGTATTTGGTACGATGAAGTTGTTCTAGGGCTACGGAAATCAGCGGGAGCGGAACTTAATGGTAACCTCATTGAGGCCGCAATAGTCTATGCAGGGTCGCAATACCCCGTCTTTCTTTTTAACGAAGAAGAAGTCCGTAGATACAGGCGATTTAGACGGATGAATAAACCCCTTTGCTAACTCCTTGTCGATGTACTGTTGCATAGCCATTGGCTCGGGTTGAGATAATGGGAAGATCCATCACTTAGGAGGTTTAGCTCCTGGGATGAGATATATTGCACAATCTACATCACGATGCGGGGGCAATTGGGAAGCTCTTTGTTTATTAAAGACCACAGCAAGATCTGAATATTCGGGAGGTATGAGAGAGAGCGAGGAACTCAGGGTATCAGGTTTAACTTCTACTGGGGTAGAACTTCTATGGACTGAATACCATGACTGGTGACAGTTATCTCACCAACGGGTAATTTCCTCCTCGCTCCATGAAATAGATGGTTCATACGCACACAGCCAGGGCAAACCCAGAACGATGGTGTGATTATGTGCAGATATGGTGTAAAGAAATAAGTTTTCTGAGTGGAGCACCCCACAAGAAGATGTAATTTCTCCGTCTGGTACTCCACTCTTCTTGTCCCAAAGGACAATCATCTAACGCCCCCACCTCGAGGGAAGAAGAGCAAGAGATTAGTGGGATATTATTTTGTTCAGCAGATCCTAAAGATATTAAGTTAGCTGCAGCACCTGAATCGATTAAGGCGAAAGATTCACAAATGGAGCTATACTGATTGTTAGTGGTGGATGCTACACTTACTGGTGGTGGTTTTGAGACCGATCGAACTGGGCAGGAAGCTCTAAGGTGACCAGACTGACTGCAGTACAGGCAGAGACCAGAAAAAAGACAATTCACTTATTCTTAGGAGGAGAGGTGAGTGTAATTAACTTGTATGGGCTCGGGAAGGGCTGAACTCGCAGTTTTTGAAGATACAAAGGAATGGCGTGGACGCCGAGATCGAACCAGGTTATCTACTTGAATAGAGAGTTCTATGTACTCAGGTTCTGACCCTCATCGTGGCATGCCAGTTCTGAAGTTTGTTGTTTAGACCCCGACGATATAGCAGCTTCAGAGTATCCTCAACCCAATTGGTCTGAGCGGAGAGGGTTTGGAAGTTCAGGGCGTATTTTGCAGCAGTAAGCCCCCCTGAGTTAAAATGAGTAGTTGTTCGCCGGGGCTCCGTCCCTTCGAGGGATGTTCAAAAACCTTCTTAAACTGCTGTAAAAAGGAAACAAAAGTAGGAAAAATGGATCCTGTGGTGTCCCAATCCAGGGCCTTCCCTGTTAACAGAGAGCAAACCACAGCAATGCGGCTGCTCTCTGTAGGGTACAGGGTGGGCTGCTGAGACAACAAAAAGCCCTTGCATCTCCCCGGATCACTATTCAATTTATCAAAAAAAGCTAGACGTGGACTCACCGGAGAAGAAATGGCCGTTGTCGGGTGGCTGTATGAAGAGGGTGTTGCAGTGGTAGCGGTAGGAGGAAAAAACTGGGATCCAAGAAACACTCTGACCAACTCCTCAGTAAGCGTGGTCAGACGCATGAGTTGCTGCTGGTGAGCTGAGAGCTGAGACCCCTAGACTGACAACTCGGTAGACAGTTGGCAGATGGCTGCTGGGTCATTTGTTGGCGATGTTTCTGTAACGAGGATGTTGACGCAACGGGATCCATTGGCAGCACTTTTATTAACACAAACCAAACACAGGCAAGGGTCAGAACCCGGCAAACAGAGCGATGTAGGCAAGGCAGAGACAAAATGTAAATCCAGGCAATGGTCGAGGTCATTGAACTGACCAGCAGGGGGAGGAGCAGGAACCTCCTCCGTAACACCACTGTTTTTCTTTCATTTTTACATTTGTTACTTTGCACCATAATTTACACCATAATATTGTTATATACAGAGACAGATTTTTTTCTAAACATTCTGCTTTTTTTGCGGGAAATATCAGGCCTATAGTAAGAATTTGTTAACAATCTAACATCAAATTACGACGGATAATAAATAAATACATTTTAGTGTATGTGTATGTGTAGTGACACAGTCAGTGTATGTATTTACTATTTAGTAACATTCATTAGCAACACATCCCCAACACTGACACTAAGTGCATAAATAGTTTTCTTGGTAATGATACACTCAGAGACACTAACAGATAGACTTGTGTTGGAATTAGGTCAGGCTTGCTCTGCCGAGTGCTGTCTACATTTCATGCCTAATTTCTTAAGATACATTAAAGCTGTGCTGGATCTGTGCTAGGCTAATGTGTCAGGTTTTGGGTAGCCATGCCTCATTGAGCCCAGTTTACATTCTCTTACCTAATTATGTAAATATATATTTTGATTATAAGCAACAAGGACTGCCTTAGTGTATCAGACAAGGTGGTCTAGAATACCTGGAGAAAGTCTGTTGGCATTCCTATTCACCTCATAGGCAATTGCTTAGATGCCCACAATCTCAAACCCTTTGCTAGTGGCTAACCTAATTTGTAATATGAAAAGAAGCAGACAGAGAAAAATATGTCTATTTTTAATGCTTTTAGGAGCCCTCCAAAAACAATCAGACAAAATGCTGAAATAATATAATAAAATAAGGGCAGTATATATGTTGCTTGTTCCAAATGTACAGTATTTCATCAGAACACGCCACTAATTTTGAATGGTCGCAAATGGAAAATGCTACTTTTTGGGTCTAGATGGAGAAGGCACTATTCCATCTATTAAGAGGGGCTATGAGTCCCTGGTAACCAGTCAAGTGCTCTCTTGGCATGAGACAATTACATTTTTTGACTGGATCCTGCTATATTATTTACCATGACACCACTGCCTGCAGACCGTATGTACATCAGCCAGCTTAGAGTGCAGAACTCTATGTGTAGAGGTGCATATGGTTTCTAACGTATGCATTTCTGTCTGTAGATAGCAGCTCCATTTGTCTTTGATTCTGGTTAGGTTCCATTCCCATCTGTGCTCATCTTCCAGTTTGGTCATATCTGACCCTTCAAATAAAGAATACTTGTTGTCCTAGAGTTGGGTCTGCCAAGTCTGTTACACCCTGTCAGAATCTCCCATAGCCTGTAGGTCATGCATATAAATCCCTGTCATTCATTCGAGTTAAATTTTGACATGGCTCCTTAACTACAGCTGCTATTTATTCATATGGTTTGCACCGATGCAGTTCCTGGTGTTTATGTTCAGTTCTGTTTGTTGCTTGTTTGTTGTTGAGTAGATCTTTGTGGAGTGATGAGCTCATTGTGTGTAATAATAACGGCAAATGTTAAACTCCACTGTATATGAAAATGTGTGTGTGTGTGTGTTTGTGTACTAAGAAGATACATATGTGCAGAAAGCTATCTCTGTGGTAATTGCTTGGCTGGTGCATGACCCCCCAGGAGGTATGTTATTTGTAATCTGCCATCTCTCTTTGAATGGCTGTCGATGGACAAAGATGGGTTTCACTGAAGAAAACAGTGTAGTTATGGCAACTGCCAGCAGGGGCTAACTTGGCCATGCTAAGCCCTTGGTGTCTACAAAGTCACTCAATCCACATGAAGCCTTTCCCAAGTGAAGTTAAGTACTATAGTGTGAGTCCAGTGTGAGAAAATATTACCTTGATAGAAAAGAACGACTGGGGCGAGTGAGAGACTTTCCCTTGCAACAAAACTCAACAGAAGGGGCTTCCCCCCAAGAACTTTTTTGTAGTTCCTAGAACTATTGGCAGAAGTTCATGCTTTTTAGCAAACAAAGTTCCAGAAATCCCTTTTAAAGGAACTAAATTAGTGCTTCAGAGTAATGTCTAAAAAGAACTAACAGTGACATAAGCGTACATTAATTGGCTGAATGCCATACGAAACACAGGCACCCGCTACTTTTAAAAACACACACAAGACATAAGCATAAGATCACAACATGCATATTAACAGCATATCATACCTTTATAATGAAACTGCGCATCAGTCCTGAATTCAGTTGGGCTTGCGCTGGTGAACTGTCCATGCCGAATGTTTACAAATATAAAATCCATTTGCACTAAAAGTGCATCCAATTTATTAGTTGTCCTAATAAATTTGAGAAATATTGATTCATTTCCCATTGTTTTCATCACATTTCATATAATATAATCATCCATCATGTAAATTTTCCATTCCAAGCATTATTTTATTGTGGCCTTTTAGTTAATGAACGTGTTAAAAGACGTCGCTGTCAACCACTTACGTCAATTCAGAGTTCCTATTCTCAGTGCGAATGCAACGAGGAAAATGTACTAGGGGAACTAATGGTTCTCAGGGGATCGCCTTGCTTCCTGGTTCCTATAATTTAGTTCCTAGAACTACTCCATGCGAAAGCAGCTAGAGTTAACTGGATAAGAGAGGAAGCTGTAGTTTGTTTTAAAGGGCTCCAACACACAAGCTTGCTTTATCTTCTTAACCTCTGTTTGTTTGTTTGTCCATGCCTCTTTGGTCACCTTATACTCCTCTTTGTCTGTGCCGGAGAGTAATGTGTTTTAGGAGGGCTATCGCTGCTTTGATGAAAGGCTCTCGGGCTGGAGACAGGAGACATGTAGAACACCTAACTGCTGTTCAGAGGGAATTAGAAACCTCTGTGAACTGACCTCTTGTTAAGGGCACATCACATGCCTTTAACGCTCATTTTCATAATGTGTTTCTCATGAGAGGTGATGGGTAATGTATGTGTTTCGGGAGATTTGGGCATGTTGGTGGATCATTGAAGTCAAACAGTCTGTGTGTTTGCTGTCAACGGCTCATTTCACAGGACCTCTCTCTTTTCCCTTTGTAAATTGAAATAGTGAAGATGTGTGAGTCGTGTCTCATGAAAGATCCTGTTAGGCTCTTTAAAGGCCTATGCATTTATTTTTATGAGTCTTCTGTTTGCTGTTTTTTGTAACTTTACTGCATGTGTGATCATATTGACTCATATTGTTTTTCCTAGACAGCAATGATCAAATGATATATATCAAAGTCATTTCACACGCTTTCTCAAGTGTTTTAGAAGAGATTTTAGCAATGTTACAGATGGCTGTAAGTTTTCATGTTTCAGTTTGAATAAAAACTCAAATATTTCTCTTTCTGTAACTCCATGTTTTGAATTGAGATACTATTATATTTAAAATCAATGTCTTAGCAGTTTAAACAGTCTGGGTAGACAGGCAACTAGGTTGGAATGCTTCAGGCAAGTAGACCGTATTTAAAGTATGTAATCTTTGTTGTCTGGTACATTACCCCTGAATGAGCCCTGTGGGAGTCTGGGGGTACACGGAGGATGCACTCTGCCCTTAGGAACACAAAAGGCTGATATGGTCCTCCACTTCTGTACTTATATACTCAGTGTCCTCACCTCTGGTTTTAGTTTCTTTCTTTCTCACCAAAGGACATAGTTGCTTTGCTTATGTAGACAGCTTGAACTTCCTGACTCCTGTCTTATATGTGGGGGTGATGAAGTAATTACATGCTTATAAGGGTGTCTGCTTCACTTAAATGGGTTCACGCATGTCTAGTGGAAAACTTGAACCAGTTTATTCAGTGTCAAAACAGCATTCACTGCCTTTGTAATGATTTGACTGCTTTGGTTGCAATTACACCATTTCACTTTTTATATACATGTGAATGATTTTAAAAGCAAAAATAAATATTTTGAACTTCAGTCACATAATATGAATTAAGGATCATTTGCCTCTGAAAAGGATGTTATAAGAAATAAGAAACATCAATCTTTATTCTACTTCACTGGTTTGACATCAGTCTTAAATGTGAGTTGCTTGCACAAACCATACTGGTTTTTAAGAAAGATTTATATTATAAATTATATTATACTGTGTGTTATGAATCAAGAACAAGCATGTAAAGTTAAAAAGTGTGTTTGGTCTTGGCCCACCAGGATTTCTGATTTGGGCAAGACTGTAGTATGTTAATATTATAAATGGCTTATATAAGTTATATAGAATCAATTCTAAATAACATCTGCCCTTCTATATTCCATATAACTTCTGTTTTTTCCTAGAATTTCTTACATCCTATTTTCTTAGAATGTATTTTTCTAATGGCATTTGTTTAATTATCACAGACTAGTTTGATGCAGTGAAACTAAACAGGAAGGCAGATCCCTCCCCCTCAACACCCCCGACCTCTTGAAGTTGTCATCGGTACAAGAGCAATGTAATACACCCTAGTAATGGCTTGGCCTCTTTCTCAAGTGTTGTCGAAGCAAAGCAGTCTGTCACCCCTTCAGTAACCCCTTAAGTTCCTGCTCATGTCAGTGAGTAAACATTGAGAGGGACGGGCAATGTGATCTGATCACTTCACTCTTAGAATTAGGCTAGTGTTCTAGAGTGGCATTGCCCAGGAGATACGTCTGGGCTTGTCTTTACAGCTAGTCTTCTGTGTTGAAAGATCATCTGGAAAGTCAAGGCAGTTAGGCACACCAGTTTGTTTGATTTGGATTAAAGTATATCAGAACCTTTAACTGCAGCACAGCTAGCTTTATGTCTAGGTTCCTGCAAGCCGTGTGTGTTAATCCCATGGGGGTCTAAATTTTCTAGTTCTCAATGTGTATAAATCACATGTGGTCATGTACAATTAGTTATTGACACCTAATTGATTTAGTTTTAATTGATTTGTTTCTATTAATGGCTTTTCTAATAAATAAACAACAGTACAAGGACATTATTTCACCCCCACATTTCACAAATCTGGGCCAGGTCCCCATGTGCATGGCCTTTAATTTGACTCAAATGCTAGACGTTTATGCTGAATTCTCTACAAGATAAACATATCAACACATATTATACGTATATATCCTGTATTGGCTAAAATAAATATATATCTGACATTTAAGTCAATACAGGATCCTGGTTTCTACATTGTCCTTGTAGAAGCAGATGGAGTACAAGCAGAATCTCATTGATCATACAATGAACTGTCAGAACACATCCCCAGGTTAGTTTTTTAAACTATACTTTTTCACACAAAATTATACTGTGGCCTCTCATTTTACTTAATTGTCAGATATGTTATTCATTTCTTTTAGACTACACCCTCTCTGCACTCTCTGACCTTCACTATCACATCAAAGACACCTTGCCCATTTTCAGTTCTCATACTTTTTCCCATGGACACATTATTTTCATCCATTTAATGTTTTATGTTTGGTTATGTAACCAATGAATAACACCCCTCACACACCTGGATGGCTGTGGGCAGGTGTGTAGGACACAGCAAAGAGTCTTTATTAAATAGACCTCAGTCAGAGTAGATCTCTTTAATGAATTAATAAAGGCTGTAAAATATAGATGCAGTTTGTTCAAGGGTTGTGTAAGTTTGTTTTTAATGTACATGTAACGTCATGTTTCCATAACATGACAGCATGAGTTTTTTATCACCAGACGTTTTGATGACTTTGGAAAACATTTTTTTTAAATTTAAAACCCTTACAAACCTCTAAAACTGTACATATATCCCTCATTTGTGAAAAATATAATTTGCCATCTACCCTGACTAAGGTCTTTAACAGAATGCTTTAGGCAAACACCTCACACCAACATCTAAAGCTGTTCAAAAGACAGTGTGTGATAACATACAAACACGTCTTTAGATTTAATCCCACCCATTAACCAGATCTAAATAGGTCTGGCTCAAAAAATCATCACCTGTGAATTAAGACAAATTTGTGCTGAACAGACGGATTAAATGTCTGTGAAACCCATTATGGTTTGTAACCTTTTTATTTTGCTCCATCTTTTATCTCCAGTACACAATGTGCATCACATTGTAAGCATCCTAAAGAGATATGTTGAGCCGTGGAAATCCATTCTCTGTTCTTTCAGGCTGACAGTTCTCGCCAACGATGTAGCCACATCCTTTACAAGTAATTGTATCTTGAGCTTTAAAAACCTTCCTACTGTAAATACCTCTAATCTGTCAAGACAAGGCTTTCTATATCACTTTTCTGTCTCTAACATGCTATTGGTTGACAGACTACAGTATCAGCCCACGCTGCCCCACCTCTGCCATACCCTGTGTGGTTACGTCAATACCAGGTATCCAAAGCAGATGCTGGTAAACAAGCGGTATCAGTAAGCCTGGCTCTGGGCGCATACCTGATTACACGGCTGAATGCGACGAGTTCTTTAGCAAGATAAATAGATGCCTGGGGGCCCACACCTGAATCCCTGTATAATGCCTTATACAAACACAGCCACACATCAGAGAAGAGATGTTATTTAGAGCAAACATTTGGAAGTCCCACTAAAACTGTTCCAAGTTGATGAACCCAAACATTGAGGTCTATTTTTCAAGTCATGCCTGAACATCTGGAACTCTTATGTTGGAAATGGTTCCAGCATCTGCCGGTCTAACTGTAAAAAAAGTGCTAAGCCATTTGGACACAGTTGTCTGCTAATAAAGTGATAACTCAAATATATTAGATGATAGTTATTAAATGTATGTGTTGGGGGATGATAAAGCATGGTGTTATGATATTATATTGTCAATATTTGGAATCAGAAAAGTTGTTGGCGCACAGAACATTATATTTCCCATTTAAAAGCTGCTGATGTTGAAATGTCAACATTGATGTCAACCATCACATTTAACCTGCGAGTTCACTTTGGTTTATTGTTTATTTTAGGAAAGAGATCAAGATCTGAGCTAATATAAGCCAAACTGTTTCAATAATGTCAGTGCTTACGCCATGAGATGCTTGAAAACTACAGGTCCTGAATATTGCAAATATGAATATAATGACACAAATGTCATAAATCACTTTATTGTATAATAGCACCACTATGAGCAGTTGCAGCAGTAATGACAGCCAAAATCAAATATCAGAACAGATTATATGAAATATCAGCACAGAATTACAACAAAGTATGATTATGTGTCTATATTGACAAGTTAGTTTATGATTTAGTTAGTTTATTTATAAGTTAGTTTATTAATTTTCCAGTGAGATCCATTCTGTTTTATTCATTCAGTACTCAGTTGTGTTTGTTTGGGAATGCTCAGCATGGCATTAGTTGCACCACTTTAGTTAATTTAAGTAGCTCTTGCCACAAATAATACAGTCATTATATCATTTTCTGGAATACATGATTTTATAATGACTGGCAATTTACTCATTTATTAAAAAGGAAGGAAGTAAGAAAGACAAGAAGAAAAAAACAAGGTGATTGCTGATCTAAATAGAGTGTTATTACCCCACAACATGTACAGTGTATTAACTATAATGTGGCTTTATATTTATATGCTCCTAAGACCTAGAGTGTTTTCATTTCTAACTTTTTTGTTTGTCCTTTATGAAATTGAAATTGTAAGCTTTTAAAAGTTGGTTGGCATACTGGAACAGATGGGAATCTAGTCTTTAGTATTAGTCTTCTAGATAATTGTTACACAGGAGAGGCTTTACTGTCTTGGTCTATCTTGGTTATCACCTGTCCAGGTTGATTCGTTTCTCTGAAAGAGATTGGGCTTTATTTAAGTGGCATAGTGCTGTTGCTAATATTGATGCAAACTATGTCATGTGTCATGAACAAAAATCTACAGAAATTCTGTTGTTTTCCGTAAATTTTGAGAAGCACATGTTACTGTATGAATTAAACTGTATCCGTTCTCATTCTCAAATCATGTCATTTTCACACATAGCATATGAATGCTTCTTAACATCAAATTATTTACGAATTAATTCAGACTTTAGAAGTGGTGATATTAAAGGAGTTTCACAGTACAGCATCAGCAAAGACAGGAACTATTTTGTTTATGTATGCATTCACATTTATGCATTTGGCAGATGCTTTTATCCAGCGACTTACAGTATATTCAAGCTATACATTTTATGTGTGTTCCTGGGCAATCAAACCCATGACTTTCTGCGCTGCTAATGCAATGCTTTACCAGTTGAACTTCACAGAAACGTGAATGGTTATATCACTCACCTGCTCTACCTTAAGTTCCCCTACACTGACATGTCAAGCAATATTGATTGATGAGTTTAAGTTTACCTCATCACACCTTCACGGTTCTCTTCATTATTTGCCTGCGTGCAGAGTGGCATTAGGAGTGCTCAGCTGGTGCTGATTGGAGGAAAGGCGGTTGCACCATGACACGTTATTTCACATCCTGTTTTTTTTTTAGGATAATGGTCCTCTGCTGACTCACTGAGTACTTCTGTCCTCACACAGACAGAATTGTGGCATATTGCTGTGTGCTTTTATATTCCTGTAGAGGCAGTGTTGAGGAGAGGTGTTGTGCTTTCAGATGGATTCAACTTTGCATGCAACCTTAGTGCTATGTTAAATGCTTATATAATTTACCTGCTCTGCCTATCTATTTTAGTATATAGTTGTGTACTATATGCTTTTACAGAGCAATACAGCACATGTATGACCTGCATTTTAAAAATGCTGTATTTGTCATTGGATTAAACTCACAACAAACAGGTTTTGGTTACTGCTTGTTGCTGGTTGCTGCGGTGATGAAAAATGACCTTTTTTGGCTGAATTTGGCTTGTACCACGGAGCATTAGCTAAAGCTAACGTTTATACCCAGGAACGTGTGCGTGTCTGGCCACCCAGACACAATGCTGACATCCACCCCAAGAACTGTGTGTCTCGGCTGATCTGACCAGATTGGATTAGAATGTATTCAATCACTCAGTGCTTGAAAGCAGCTGTTTTAGTTCACAGCGTTTTACCCACAGCAAAGACGTTTTCTTTGTTACAGACACACTGAAAGGCAGGGTTATGATAACATGCTTCTAAGAGCCAAGGACTGTTGAAATATAATGTGTACGTTTTTAAATATTTAGTGTCTTAACCGTTTTGTTCTTTGTTTAAAGTGAGGTTTGCTGTGTTTTGCAAAGGCTGGTCATAACGTGCTTTCTGGGACAGAGCATGTGTATTTCCAGGTGCTCTCACTCAAAGGAAAGTTGAGTTTCCTTTCCACAATAGTTCTTGTAATATTATACATCCTGGTAATTGTCTGTTATGCAGAAAATTTAAGATGTTATGACCGCTTGTAATTCAGGCACAGCGCAAGCAATACAAGGAGGATGAAGGCTGCTATTGTGCAATAAAGGATGTTCTGACATTGTACCCTGCAGGCCAATTATTTGATAAAGCTAACCAACATATCAGTCAACTACACCTTCGGAGGCAGCGTTTCAGAGTAAGCATGCTATTAACGTATCGTCTGCATCTTGTGTTCTCACCTGCTAATCATTGTAACTAGGCCACAGAACAGTGTGTATCTCTTCTTGCAATTGAAATAATCTTGCCGTGACCGACGAAAGCGGAAGGCCGTGGAAAATTTTAGATAAAATAAAAGTCTTTGCTAAACCAAGAGCAGCTATTTAACAAGGCTTGCTTGCCATCTTATGTTTATGGATTATGTACATTTGGACAATATTATCTACAATAATCTCCCCATGGCATGTGCTACACTGAAGTAATAGAGATGGTTGTCCTTGAACTGAGCGTTTGCTCATTTATCCTGTAAGAGACATGTTGTTTATTGATGATAGGCATTCACTTTAGTATAGCATTACCTGTAATTAGAATCGCTTTTTCTCTGGGGCATATATAATGTTCATGTTTTAGTCTGTGAGAGAAAAAAATCACTTTAAGAACCACTATGATATTACAGGCAGATGTTTTTCTCATATGCTTGAGTATAGTATTATCTACACTGCTATCTAAAAGCAAAATCTTGAGAGCAGATATAAAGAGATATTTATATCTAATAACAAGTCATCCATGACACATTTTCGATTGTTTTTAATTGTGGATTAAAATAAGGAAATGTATGTATTGGAATGTTGCTCTTGCTCTAAATAAACTAAAATATCTAAAATAAGAGAGTGTTACTCTAAAAATCTCCCGCTGTTGATATGGTTTTTGCAACAGGGGGGTTAAATCCTGTTTTCCCAGCTCTTAACACATTCATATGCACTCAGTGGGGAACATTCAGAGCGACGTGCATCTGGGCCTCAGGGTTTTTCTCTTTCCAGACGACCAAAATGTTCTTTTTTCAAGTCTCAATGATCATCTTCAGGGAGGGAAAAGACCTTTTTGAGCTGAATGCAGCCAAATCAGACGGCTTTGTTTCGTCTGTGTCGCCCTGGCCTCCAGCTCTCGTAGGTTATCGTTTTCTCATCCCAGGCCTGCGTAAACAGGCCCTTTTGTCAGAGCCATTTTGAGTGGGATTGAGTGGCAGGCAGCTTTAGTGTCGCAGCATGAATTAGAGTTCTCGCACGTTGTCTTGCGCTAATAGGCTTCCCTTTCTTTCAACAGTTCCTCTTTTTATTCTCAAGATGATAATGACCACAAAGACCATTTATAAAACGGAAACTTCTGTCTAGATTCTGATTGGCTGAGCAATGATCAAAAGTGTTGGAAAATGGCGATAAAAAAGCTATGATTGCACATGCTATATGCATATTTTTTAACTATATTATATTGTGCCAAAATTGCTACATATTTTTTCTGGTAATTTTTGATGAGTGTCAATATTCATAGAAGATTGGTGTCTTTTATCAAAATGCTGTTTTATAAAAACAGTAAATAGCTCTGGAGTCATTTACTGCATGTAAGAGGGTGTTGTTTTTAGGAAGTGAGAGGAACAGGACTGGGACATGATCTAAGCCAGGCTCAAACCCTGGTCCATGCAAGCCAAAGTTTCTTGTATGTATTTGGGTAAGTGGGCTACCTTTTACACCAGGTGAATGGCATATATGTTTTAAAATCTGAAAATCTGTCATCTTACAATTATCACTATTATACTCATTTTCAGTATCTAACAATCAATCAGTTTTGTTTTACCCTATGAGGCTTATTCAAGTTAGAGTATAGATCTAGTATAGAGAAAAGAATCAGTTTTATCAGCAGGCAGATGTATGATAATAGCTTAACTATTAGCATTGCGGGGGCAACTTGTTGATTCATAGACTGATTGTCATTTAGTAACATGTTTCCGTTCTTACAAATTCTGAACTTTCATGTCTGGTACCGTGTGAGGTGATGGTACTCAGTTACTCATCGAACACACAGATTCCAAAAAAGTCATCAAAGTTCCGTCAGTTGTCTGGCGCATTGCATGTGTCAGTTTGTCAGATGTGACGCTAGTGGTCCTCACTTACTCTATGGGTGGGAGGGATGTGTTGGACATGAGGCAGGTAGGGGCCCATAATTACTAGCCCCAACACTGGCTCATTTCACTTTTAATAAAAAATTAATTCTTCTTTGCAGTTTAAAAATGTTATTTTCTGGTCAGACATTTGAAGAGACAGAAATAATACCCAAAGCACTACAAATAAAGTATTCACAAATTTGAAAATATTCCGTAAAGTATTCCATTTAATTATTTGAGTATTGGAACTATAACTGTATTGCAATGACTGACAGAACTACATGTTATTACTTTGAGCCTGCCATTTATTCAACAGTCAAAGAAGATTAAGATATGGATTTAAGGATTATTCATACATTGAAGTTGCATGCTTCTTTTTAAACACTTGTAAATGCAACACAGTCACTGATAATACTTTTATATGTTTGTTATGTTTCGAAAGCTATGTAAACAGTTAACCAAACAGACACAATATTGTTATTCTATAACAAAACCAGACACCAGTGAGGACATATTGAGTAAACAACATAAGAGATATAAATGAAAACAAATGTAATTAATTGGCTTGAAGTTTCTGTCAATGTTTACTCTGGAACAATTATTTGATCTAGTTATGTAGGAAGTAGCAGTTTTGTAATTAAGTTGCTCTGAAGGTAGGTAGACATCATAACCTTAGTTATTTTCCTTAGGTTTCAATCATTTGTTTCTGTTTCTGTTATTTTTTTCTTTACTTATTGACAAAAGAAAATTGAAGTTGGATTTTTTTTATAAATTCTTCACAGAACGTACGTAGATCACTCGGAAAAAGGGCCATGTGTGTGAAACTGACTAATGGCCGCTCCTCTGAGCACTGACAGATGGAGACCCTCGCAAACAAACTGAAAATAAACATTTCAGATTCTTCTCTTCATTTGAAAGTCTCTTTCGGCAGTTAGTGCCAAGAGTAAATATGTTGGTGGAAGAGTATCATTGTGTGGGTTGTTCATTATGTGTGTTTTTACTAGAAAGACATGAGTATGAAAAAAGAAAACAAGACATTAAACAAATCTGTCCTCAAAGGACTACCTGGTTCTGGAAGTGTCTCAGGGATGGTCCACTGCATGGTGGGCTACTGTGGTTATCTTCTCCAGATTGTTTTGTTTGTACAGACTGTTTTCGTGGAAGGAAAATGCCATAATTTTTTCTTGAGTGTCCTGGGAAAAGAGGTTGGCCAGCTTAGATTCTCTATAAACAGTGAGATCGTGCAAAGCATCGGCGCTGTTTTTACCACAGAATCTAGTTCAATCTAGCACCTTGGTCTGGAGAAACGTTTCGTTTCACTATGTACTTGTATATGGTTGAAATGACAATAAACTCCACTTGTACTTGTACATGTTGTACTTGTACTTGGTGAGTTCCATTCTCGATATGGTGCTGCAATGAAAAGTATGTCGTGATTTTTATGAGGGCTGAATCGACAGATTCAGTCAGCATCGCCATGGCTTCAAAGGGTTGGTTTGTGCTGCCAAATATAAACTTATTGAAATTATTCAAAGTAATTCAGCAGATGTCAGTATGCTGTTGTGTGGAGTGTTTTTCAGTGAGACTGCATCGAGCTGAGATGAGCCCACAGCCAAGTCGGTCTCTCTCTGTAATTAAGATATTTTCCAAAAAGGTATTTTGGCAGCCATTTTCAAATGATGTCATTGTTCAATAACAAAACACTCAAATAGGTCGGGCCAATGGAAATACGGGAAATAGTGCATTAGGTAATCCAGTCAATCATGTCTATCATACCATTACCAAGCACACCACACCGACATTGACAGTGGCATTGAATGCTATTTGCTACTGCTGCCAAATGGCTACAACAATACTAATCAAAACGTTCTTGTTATTTTTCCATTATAGTTTTGTCACATTCAAGATTTCAAGATTTATTGATCTGTCAAATATTTACAAAGTTTTTCAAATCAAACATCATCTACTCATCTACAAGGGAAAGGAGATGCCATATTATTGATGCAATATTATTTATAACCTCATTTCAGAGATTTTTTACAGTACTTGACAAAACAAAATGACAAAACATTATAAACGGTTGTATTTGACTTAGAAGACGTCTGACTGTGATTTAATCCATGTGTTTTTGACTCTTGTTAGTTGTCTGGCTTTAATAGTGGCTCTTGTTGGCCTCAAATTGACTGACTCCAGGGTCAGGCGCAGGGTCAGTGCTGAAGGGGATGGAGGAATGCAAGAACGAACAACTAAGTACATGTACATTACATTAATGCATTTGGCAGACAAAAACAAAAGTGTAAGCAAATTATACATCAGAATGTGCATTCACTGGGAATCGAACCGATGACTTTGGCATTGTAAGCATGATGTCTACCAGTTGAGCTATACACAAAACCACAGAAGTGGATTACAATAGAAACCTTTCAACTCTTCATATTAAAGGTTACTTTAATTAATAATAACAGTCAAAAGATAAAATAATTATTTTTTGTACCCCTTTATCAACTGTTTTATATTTTAAAGAAAACATTTCATGTACAAACAAGAGAAAGCAAACAAGTTTCCTGTTTTAGTGACCTCGGATGTTTGCATGTTTTAATAAGGTGTTACACTCATAAATGAGTGAGCTCTGTTACCAGCAAGACTGTAGTTTTGCTGTCAGCATGTACTTTAAGCTACCGCAGAACTGCTTTTTGTTTGATGTATTTTATGGGGACATTTGTGGCAGTTAAACAAAACTAATTTTGACATTATTTGTTTAACTGTCGAATGCATGAAGCTGCACTTCAGATATTTTCCACTCAATTAAACCCCATGTCTGACTCAACAACTTCACTTATACATTTGTTGATGGATTAGCTTATTAAGGTATTTTTTAACCACCTGTCAAACAAGGTGATGAGATTAAAGCCACAAAGTCTGAAGTGCTGGTGAGACCACGTCTCTGCTGTTTTGGTCATTAAATGTGGCTGCTCATGTGTGCTGGTTTGCATCTAAAGCATTACCTGTTTGAGGGGAAGTAGTGGGTTTAAGTGGTGTCTTAATGCATTTATTTAAAGATACATAAATGTTGTGCCCATAGGAACAAAGGGTGTCAACAGGCAGGTTCTGGCAAGTGTGCATACCCCCTAGACTTACATGTAGCAGATGCTTCCTCTAAATACAGGATAACAACTCTACTGTAAATACAAAAATAGTGTGATGACATACGCATAATATGACCACGCACACCCTCAATTCATGCTAGGAGTCAAGTGCCTATTAAACACTATTTGTCGGCCAAGAATACAATAAGACCTTACAGAAGAACGACAATAGCCCATGTTGGGTGTGAGAACACACATTTTGCGTGTAGACTGACAGGTTTGTTCTTTGTCTAGCTGTTGGAATCCTGTTTGGAAGTGGGATACCCAGAGGACCATTGGTTCATCTGCTTCTCAGTTAGCAGTGTGAGGAGACACTTCTGTTTACTATGGGTAACATGAAGAGTAATGTACTGTTTATTTGCTAAAGGTTAAGGTTGGAGCCATGGCCTAGTGCTTCACGCACCTGGCCCAGTATGCTGTGGCTCTCATGCAGATGTCACACGTTTTAATACATTTTGAATGTTTCTGTCGCATTTCTGCGCCAGTTTGCTTTCTGTTTTTTTTTCCTTTCCTTA
Organism: Botia almorhae; assembly: GCA_036877575.1. Taxonomy (NCBI): domain Eukaryota; kingdom Metazoa; phylum Chordata; class Actinopteri; order Cypriniformes; family Botiidae; genus Botia; species Botia almorhae. The sequence goes on along the minus strand of JAZGTJ010000405.1, from coordinate 97,922 downwards.
CTCCACGGTTCTCTGTATTAAAAGTGTCAAAGTGTTCCCCCATAAAAGTTGCAGACTTGTCAGGTACTGTACTTTTTCAAACTTTCATCTCTGTCTGCTCCAAAACATTACTGGAGTTTGATGTCTTAAAGCTGAACAGTATGGTGTACAGAGGTGCAGCGTTACATTCTACAGATTTTAAAGCCTGATATATAGCTTTGTTATTCTTTTGGCGTTTTTCTGCCAGTCATCGTTTTGTCAATCTTTTGTCATGTTTGGTTTCTGGTCAGCCCACTACTGGGTCAGGTCTTATCACGAGGGGCACTCAGCAAGCTGTGTGGGCATCTCGCCTTGCTGTTCCCACACGTCTCTGTCAGCTGTTGATGAACCTTGACCCCTCAAGGTCCTCACCATGGCGGGAAGAAACTCCATTCAGTCAACAGTTTCTTTTCAGTGCCACGCCTGTATTTAAAAGCCAGCCTCACATTGTGGTCAACGCCTCTCCATTGTCCAGCCAGCAGGCGAGGTCAGAAGACTGGCTGCTGCAGGGTACGGCAGAACTTCCGAAAGCCTATTCACATCTGACCTGACCCCTGGTTCACTGCTGAGTCATGGCGATCAAAGCTGGGAATCAGGGCTCTCACAGATTTTCTATTGGCTATTTTCTGTTTGAAGATTGACCAAAGTGACAAATTATATTCTTAAGAGAAGAATTTGTTTCTGTTGGGCATGGGGGTGTTAAAAATGCAAATGCAATTTTTTTGTGCGAGTGAATAGTTTAAGGTTTCAAAAGACATCGTCATGGCTGTTTTGTATACTGCTGAATTAGATAAGAATGAGGCTAAAGATGGTGTTAGTAATACCTTCACTGGCTACTTGAGGTGTAAACTAAATTAAATCCCCTTCTTTCAGTGCACACTGATGGTTTCAGTGCTAATTCTCCCCTTGTAGTAGAATATCTCATAGGTTAAATCATGATTTATAGGTAGGCCTATAATAAAAATGCAGAGTATTTAAATATAGGCACAGGCTAACTGCATTTTAATACTTTATGTAAGACACAGCTTAATATAAATATAGAAACACCAATCACCAATTCATCAAATTGTGGTCAAATGATAGGAATGTTGTAACTAGAAACAGTTTATCATTTTATGAGTAACTAGATGTTGTACTGTGTATGATCTTGCATGTGACAAATAAAATTTGAATTTGAATTTAAATTTAGACATGGTTTATCAGTTTATCTGGCAATTTAAAGTGCCAGTGTAGGTGACTGGATCACAATGGTAGAATAGTAGTATACAGTCTCAGAAAAATATACCAGAGGGTTGATGCTTAGAATCTTGTCGTGCAAATAAACAGTCTGAATTCCTGTGTCAGTCTGCCTCATTGAAGTGACAGAAGTATAGTGCTGTCATGTGGTTATGGTTCCAACAACTTGGTATGCACTGACAACATGTGTTTTTGACCAGTGCACAGATATGACAACTGTATAAACCAGAAACAGACCTCAGAGGCATAGATGTATGATGAAATGCATATTTTTGGCTTTAGGGCCCAAGTGTAGATGAAGTGACTTAATATGTGCTGGAAAACAATGCGAACAGGTTGTAATGGTCCCTCACTGTGTGAAATGAATCTGTCCTACTTCACCTTCCCAGTATTTCTGTAATGTAATAATATATGAACTCCACAATCAGATCTGATTTGAATCTTTAAGAAAATGTTTTTCCTCTGCTTTCTGATTCCAGTTCTCCTGCACTTATTCCCTGCTCTATCAATATCCATAGACTCTACTTCTGTTTTCAATTTACAAGCCCCCCCACCCCCAATCTCTCTGTGTCTTTCTCCTTACCCCTCTTTCTTGATGTTGTCATACTTAAGTTATTGTCAAGACTACAGAGAGGTGAGAGCATGCAAGAATGAAGAGCGAAAACTTCATCCCCCCCAAAAATGCATGTAAGAACGGATTTCAGATTGAGGTCCGAGGACGTTAGGCACAGGAAAGGGGTGGGGGCCGCATCGTACAGTGTGTTTTAAATCATTTTGAGAGGGTCTCTTTGATTCTCTACATGCTGTGTGTGTTGAGAGGCTCTCTGCTGCGCCTCTCTTGCAGTTCACCTGTCAGGGCTGGAAAAGTAAAAAGTGGTGGCCCAGAAAAGGGAATTGGGGAGACTCTGGGTGGGAGGTGTATTGCCTCCCTTGATAGGCCCCCTGAGCCCTGCTGTGTGGTCTACTGTGCCACCACACCAGACCTCCTTCAGCCTTTAAGGGAGAGGGCTGGTTTGGGGATGTGCACATTGTTTCTGGATGTGATGGCTTAGGGAGACTGCCATCTCGCCCGGTCAAACCACACGACCCAGATGTTAGCCATTGGGGAGCTTTTCCCAGCCCTTAATGAATTGAGTTACAGTAAATCTGTAGTAAGCCCAGATAAACAGTCATGCCCTGTGTTTCCCTTCTGGTTGTTCATAAATGTTGCTGGGGTTGTCGTCAGCACAGGGGTTAAGGCCCAGTCATTGACCCTGCCAATTATTTACTAATCCAGTCTGAGAGGGTTTCCGCTTATACACACAGAGCATGTTTGCCCAGCATTATTTCACTTTTTACACTTTAGCTGTGGTGGCAACAGATCACAGACTGACATTTGATTAGAATATCTGCATTTGAAAGGAATACATTGCCCCAACTCTCCAACTCACCACACATTGCATTGACGTAGTGTTTTTTGTGAGGCGTTACAGTGTAATATTTTTATTTCAGTGTTTAATGCAGAGCACCCAAATATTCTTGGCTATATCCGTGCAGGTTTCTCATGCTTAATTATGGTTACCTCTGCCTCTTCCATATCTTTGAAGCAAGTGGAATCTGTTAGTTCACTAAAGCAGCAGCTGCTTTTCAGTCCCACTGAAAATCAAGCAGACAAGATAAATAAAAACATTAGGGCTGTAAAAATAAAGAAAGAGAGGTCAAGCTTTTCTCTGTCCAAGTGGGAATATATTGGAGACATCTTTTATATGCATTTGTAGTTGCTGCCTATATGGAAAGTACATTATCACAGTCCCTGGGCTTTAAGTGCAATAGCATTGTTCTGAAGGCTTGGAAAGGTTCTCTGTGAGTGTCCCTGTGCCGTGTGGATTTATGATGCTCAGGAGGATGCCCCTGATCTGGCACTGGTCAGTTGGCTTTTAGAAGAGAGTGAGGGGAGAATCGGTCTGCTTTGAACTCTTTCACAGGGCTGTGCTTTTTGGGGATCTGCTCCCCCGTTTGAGGAGCACAAGACAGTAAATCTCCAGCCAGGACGGCACAGCGCTGCTTAAAGTCTTCATTTGTTGCCCAGCAAGACCCTGGCAATGTTCCAATGCAGTTTCGGGCTTATTGATCTTGGCCTGGGCTGCTTATTCTCCTCTTACTGGGATTTTGGGACCTACCTTAGCATCCCACCAAATTTATAAGCTGCATCCGAACTCACATACTTTTATTGAATGTACTATATCTGATGAAGGACCTTCTTCTCAAACATAAAAAGAAGGTATGCAGGTATGTAGTATAAATACATCCCTGTGACATACGAAGTACTAACCACCACCACAAAAATAATTTTAAGTGTTGTTAAACACAACTACACAACTTTCTTGGAAACTAAAGTATTTACAATGAAATTTAATTTTATGCATATAGTGTGTTTTACAATGTTACATCACTTCAAAGCAGCTTTATATATAATAAAAAATAAAACACAGAAAACAGAAAAATTGTCAAACGTTTACACTTGATAAGAGACACCTGTTCTACATTTTTTTAGTATTTTTATTTTTCACATTTAATGCTCTCGTGGCATTATGGGATAGTAAGGTGTCCATTAGTTGCATACTTCACAATATATAGGTAATGTTTACATACTCTTCCATGAATTCTGCATCTTCTGATATACCACTCATTTGGGGTTCAGCTTTTTCTATACTATATAGCTTTTGTGTGGTTTATGAACATGTAGTAAAATATTAACATTCATATTTATGTATGTTTTGATGTATGTATGTTGATGTATGAGTATGCAGTCACTAAATCAGAGACCCATATAAATTACTAGGGGCCACAGGTGACTCATTTGAGGTGCATGTCTCTAACACATGTAAACGGTGATATTTGTCACCAGACCACCTGTGATCAGATTGTCCGAGATTGATCTTAATACCTGGTGTAAACAGGACCTCACTGCATGTTGTTTGAATTGCTCTTCTCAGTCTGGCTCATTATGAGCTTCAAAGTGAGCCAAAAGAACAGAGTGATTAAAAGGTAGATAGCAAACCAAACTCAATCTGACGTCTGCTGTAGCACAGAACAACTTTGAAAGTATGTTTATGTACGTGCAACTGTTTCTTGTTTGTAAGCAGGATGTTCGTGGATTCAGCAATGTTTTCAGACTCAGTATGTTAGTTACTTAAGACACCCACAGACAATGTGTAGAAAGGGGGCCAGTTTGTATAAATTCTAAGTAAAGTGTTGTTGTTTTACATGTTTACCTCAAAAAAGTGGCCTTTAAAGATTATACTTTTTAAACTGAGACCCGCCTCCTAGTTTCAGGTATTTATTTTTTAAATACTTTTAAAGCATTAGATGTTGTCTGTAAGTGATATTTTGTGGGGCCTTTTGCAAGAATTATGCCTTGCCAAGTACATAACTGCAGGCTCTTTAGACATTGAAAAAACAAGTGAAACCAGCTCAATTTCATGGTAAGTGCATCTGGCGATATCTAGACATTTCTTTCAAGTGTGTTCTCCACAGCTGACTGATATCTTCAGGGGAAAACTTGTCATCCAGAGTAATTGGCTTTTTCTGATATCTGAGCACGCCCTTATACGCCCAAGGTGATCCCTAGTGATGTTCTTCAGTCGGGACTTTCTGTCTAATGTAACAATGACTGAGTGCTGTCTAACCACACAGACGCAGTACAAACAATTGTGCTCAGGGAACATTTTTGAGCTCTTAATGGTGTTTCAGTGAAGTCAAGAAATCGACTGATATGTGCAAATTTCAGAATTAGAAAAGGTTTTTTTATCGCATGTTATTTTTCCCTCGTGTTTGGCTATAGTGATGAGATGAAAAAAAACATCCATAAATTCCTACCAGTTTTCAAACACAGCAGTAATTTGCTTTATTGTGTAATTTACACACAAGCTTAATCAGAAATGAGTTTTAACATGAGCAAAATTTCTGCCGTGACATATTGATGATTCATTTTCCTTTTGCAAATGAATAAGGTGTGTTATCCAACAGATATTCATGTCATGTGGCCCCAGTCATTTTATTCTAATCTACGGTACTGTGCAGTCCTTTTCAAACACAGCTCAACATATGAACCCATTTATGTTCATTTAACTCTGACTGGTGCTATGAAATGGTCTAGTGGCTGTTTGCTTGGGCAAGTAACCAGAGAGTTTTGCGGTCTCTAAACCCACACAGAATTTATCCATCACGCCCAGGAGAATGACTTGTAACCTGAATTGCCTTGGTAAAGCCCATCCTAAGAATGGATATGAAAAGACATTCATATGTGCAGCTCACTGTTAAACACATAAATAATGGTGAGAATGTAATTCACATTCATGTGAATTCCACAGCAGGACAGGATCCAATGTGACTCCCCCTGGCTAGGTAGCAACATGGGAAATTATAGTTCAGCTTCTGGCCATAGGCCCATTTGTACAGCCCAGCCACCCCATTCAGCTCATGCCATGTCTGGCCCCCTTCAAACAGCCAATCAAAGCACAGCACTCACATAAGCACAGATTATGTCATCTCATCCTATAGATGGTTCCAGCTTGTGTAAACAGTTGATAAATGTTTATGCTTTTCAACTCTCTTGCGCCCATTTTTGGATGTTTTCTAAAAAATTATGTTTACTGATACTGCTTATGTTTTTACCTTCTGACTGTCAAAACCTTGATATTGTACCTCATATTTCCCCATATTCCTCAACTCCTGATGACTTCTGTAGTTCTCTTTAAACCATCAAATGTAAAAGTAAACTGCAGGCCAAAAAGCAGCAGGACACACTCGGGCCCCATGCGGTCATCTAGAATGAACCTTTTTTAAAGTCACCTGCCCCTCAGACACATGACAAATTAGCATTTTGTTGCATCAGCTGGCTGAAAAGACAACAAGCCATGTTTATAATGTTTATAATTGTTTTTTTAAATAATATGGCTGCCTATCCCCAATTTGAAAACCATGTTTTCCCGCAATGATCACATGAATTACGCTTCATGCCATCTTCTGTGGAAAAGGGCAACCAAAAAAATTAAAGGTGGTGGCACTTAGGCAGTTCCTTGAATAATTTACAAAAGCACCAATATTTAAACAATTACCTTAAATTGCATCTTTTAAATTACATAATTTGGTCATTTTTTAAAACCTTTGACATAAGTGCAATGTTGTTTTCTCCTGTTTCTTTACCCCGGTGTACTGTATAAATGACCCCTTATAATGTTATAATGCCATTTTATAATGTTTTGGCAGAGAAACCTGTAGCACAGCTAAAATTTAACATTTAATGCATTGTAAGTGACTTTGTATAAAAGTGTCAGTCAAATGCATAGAAAAGTAAATGAAAATTTAAAGCGAGAAAAACATGTAAATTATTTACAGTAAGAAAACAATACAGCTTCCCCTGCTGTACCAGCATGTTTTTTTATACGAGAGAACATTCCATTTCACACTTGTTTGTGACCTAGATGATACACCAGAGGTTTTCCACGCCAGCAGTGCAAACCTGGTATTCTCCAGAAGGGGGCCTGCCTCAGACAGACAGACAGACTGGCAGGCCAGCAGGCAAGCTGTCTCAGTGCAGGCCCTGGGCAGCTCTTTTTACCAAGATGGATTTGTTAACACTGTTTGGGTCGGTCAGGCCCCAAGGCTAACACCCGCCGAAGTGACCTAATCTGTCATTAAACTCCTGTTACACTATGATAGAGCCGCAGCCCAATGGCCCCTAAAGACTCAGCAGGAGGAAAGACGAGACACAATCTTTTGACTCAGTGAAGTAGGCCGTCGAGAAACAGCAGACACTAATAAATCCCAACGTGGCACAGTTAGATGCCTGCACTACCTGCACAACAAATCCATTATTTGCAATTAATGCACTTAGTCCAAAGGGATGATTGTATTTAAGCTTTATAAGATTTTAGAGAATTTTTGTAGGTTTTTTAATCTGTTATAATCTGATTAGCAGCGATTGTCATTCATGCTTGCAGATTTTGAAACGATAGACAGTTTAATCTGTTTCACAGCAACAGATCCTCTGGTCTGGCGTTATCAGTCTCATGAACTGTGGTTCATTGTCTGGGGTTTTATCAATGAACACGCAGATTATCTCATTTGGTTAGAGACATATGATGCTCTATTTCTTCTGTTTTGAGGAAGGTAATTCGTGAATGATCGATGATTATCTTTCTGTACCTAATTGTCTATGTGGATACCATGGATTCGTGTCTCATATCTCATATTATCTCATATGAAAGAGACTGTCAACTTGTCATCAGGAAAAAATAAACTCAAATGCAATGTTTTTTCTGCCTGTTGCCTAAACCACAGCGATCAACAGATAATTTATCTGTGCAGAAAACAAAGCATGTTTAACATCTGTATATAGCTCTGGTGTATCTGTAATTGTCATTTTTGTCATATGCAAAACATGTTTTCCTGAATGTCTAGAGAATGTCCACAGATAACTCAATGATTCTCTTGCAAAATTAAAACTATTACTGCTATAGTCGTATTGTCTATAGTCAGATGTTACTGACTACAACAGTTTTGAGAATGCCAAGTACATATATAAGGGAACATTTGACCCAGTTGAGCTGATATCAACCTTTTCACTTTATATAAATTATAAAAATTAAGGAATTTTGTTCAAAGACTTACAACAAAGACTTATAACATGAAATGCTGGTTATATTTTTATTTTCAATTAATGGCATATAATTGTTAAAAGTATTTACTAAGAAAAGCCTTTAAATGAAGTGTACTCACAAAATTTATGAAGGTGATACTTTAAGCTTGAGTTACTCAGATGTAAAAAAAATTCTCTATTAAATTTTTTTTATATCTGTCAGTAAGCATTATTAATTGCATTTCAATTTAACTATTAATAGCATTCTGTTAATGTGTCATTTCTCGTACATACGATACTGTACCTAAAAATTTTGACATCTGTAATTTTAATACGAAATTGCATGAAGGCAGTTTTAGTAAGCATTCATAGTTAAACATGTTTTTGTTTGTTTGTTGTTTGTTTTTTTGCAGATCCAGAAGTACTTTGAATTGCAGCCTCTGGCACGAGGGAAGCGATGGATTCTTACAGGCAGCACAACAAACAACATGGAGGCAGTGAAGGAGAGCTTCAGTCAACTCATCAGCTTTTTGGAAGAGAAGGAGGTGCAACCTAGCAGGATATGATTCAGTCAAACTTCAAAGTGGAAAGTGGGTTTGAAGTGTTGTTTGCTAGAAGGAATTTTTTGGACCTCTCCCTCGTAGATGTTTTATAACTCACTGGAGACATAGACGCATGTTTTGATGACTTGACAGACATATTTGTTACCCTCAGGTTAAGGGCCACACATATGCTTTGGTAGCAGGTGAAACAAAGTCCTTTGGTAGTAATAAGCTATTTGAAAAGCTGTAAGTTGTTTATTAATGTTCTGTGTGTGTGAAGGTACGTATATGAATTTGTATTTATATCTTATGAGCTTATACATGATATATAAAAATTTGAATTTTAAAACTGCAATTTTAAGGCCTGGAAAAAAAACAATCATGAAAATGAATAAAATACAGTAAATGTTAAATAAAATAAAGGTGCGTTTTATTTTTTCACAGGTTCTACACAGACCTATAATCAAGTCATTCGAAAATGACTGGAAATTCTATAGTCAAAAGGTGGAGAAACCCTGATATATTAGACCATTCCTTAAGTAACCATTTTCTTCTGATCTATTTTACCCACATTAATCTTTCATTTGCTTGTATATTGTATGTAATCTTGTAATTACACTGATATCAAAAACAATACAATTCAGAGTGCTGGTATACTGCTTATGGGTACTTTGTTCCTTTTACTCGGTTTACTATTTACAGATTATGTTGTTAATTTTGTTGTTTGAAAAGGCAACACGCCCCTTTGCTTGGGACTGCGTGAGCTGTTTCAGGTTTGAGCTGGAATACAAACTCTATTAATCAGTGTCCACAACAGCTGCATTTGACAAGTCCCTGTCCGCCAGGCTTAAGCCTTCCAACTGTCTGTGAGGACTCTCCCTGTCTGCCACCTCACTCGCCCAGCCACTTTCTATGGCCTCACCCGCTGCTTCCTGGTGTTATTAACCAAATTCCTCTCCACAAATTTAGATTCCTGACCGCGCATCTCTCTGATGTGTGATACTTTATGTCCCACAGGTGTCTCTGAACTATCAGAGTAGTTTAGGTCTCTGCCCTTCATCTGAGACACACATGCTGTTCTTTTGTGTATTTATAGTGTAAACCGTTTTATATTTTGCCTGCCAATCACACTTGATGTCTTATTTTTAAAATGTATATTTGTAATGTCTTTCATTTGATTTGAGCCTGTGCACCAGTAATCGTTTGATCCATGGTAATCTCGCATTTGAATGTTCTCATCATTACTGAAAAAATAAAATTAAAAAAATTCCAGTTATTCTTACACAAATCTAACTGCAGTTAGCATAATGATTACTGGCCATCGTATCTTTGCTTCCCCGTCTAATCTCTGTCTCGAAAACAAATTTCATCCACTCACGATCTGATGTAGATAAAAGAGGAAGTTAACATTTCTCAGACAGGGTTCCTGATGTATCACGCCTCGGCCAGGTTTTTTCTTCCTTTCCTTTCAAACTGCGCACGTTGCTTTAACACAATGTCTGTCACGCAGGTTGCCCCTGCAATTCTTTGATCTGGTCTTCCTCTGTCTGCGACTGACGCTCTAGTCTGCTGCTCTCTTGTTTAGCTGCTCTCAGAAAAAGCCCTTTGCCCCTTCATTCTGAGTTGCTCTGCTTCCCTTTGGTCACGCTAATGGAGCCCACCCTCAATGCAGAAACACTGCAGAAAACCAGTTTTGCCTGTTAGAATTGAGTTGAGCATCTGTCTCCACTCCAAAGAGGCCTTACACACTGATTCCACTGGCCCAAGGGCTACCAACTTATAAGATGCTCCGTTTCTTTGTGTCATGTGACATTATCTAAACCTCAGTAATGTAATTAGATACACACTGGATTACATCACCAGTATTGTGACAAACACATCCAGGCTTTAAGGTTGTTGTTTGCGTTGCATAATTTTGGCTTCATTTAATAACTCGCTTTTACTTTACAAAGCATTCTGAAAACCCTCCCACATGGGATGTTTTTATAATACCAGCCTTAACTCCATTTGCATATCATTTTTCTCGCTTGGATCAGTTTCACACTTGCTGTGTCTAGACAGATTATTTTTAGTACCTTTGCGGGAATTCACCAGCAACAGACAAAGACTTGGAACAGAGTGCAGTGATCTTTGTTATAATGACTTTTGTGGGGGGGGGTGGCTTTTTGTTGATATCCCCTTAAAAGTCTTTTCCCAGTTGTGTTTACTCAAAGACAAGCTTGCCTCCTCATTTAGTTCCCCTCAGTCAAGCCTGAATCTAAAATTGTAATGCATGACTCATTGGGGAACCTTTTTGTTTACAAGGAAAACAAAGCACATTCGTTTTAAGAGAGCATGTTTTCTTAAATGGCGAATGTTTTGGTCTCCCATCGTTCAAACAGCCAAGTAATCTCAAGCTTTCACAACCTGTTGACGGGGCTTGCCCCTGTGGAAATGCAACAGATGTTCCCTTGACATCCATCTGGTCCTCGTGATCCAGTTCTGTGCCACACTGTGAAGGGCTATTCTTTTTCTTAACAGTTTTAGCTTGTCCCCAGTCAGGGGGCCAATCTCCTATGCCTTATGCATGACTGGGATACTGTGCCGCTGGTGGGTTGTCTCAGTGTCCATGGATTAAAGATAAAGATAGTAGTCTCTCTCACCCTGAGTTAGGCTTTACAGCGGTACTTGGAACAAAAGCCAGCCAGCAGGTTTTTGTTTGTGTTCCCCCATTTCTGTTTTGATGAGTGGAGGAAAGTGACATTCGACCGGGGTTAATTTAAAGATGTTTTCCTATACATGTCAGGGTTCTCAGCATGGCACCACACACAATCTCAGTTAAACAAACAACATGTGTGAGCTATCAATGATATCAGCTGTGGTGGGAAACACAGATAAGAGCAAAATATTACTCAGATGTAGGTCTTAAGGATTTGCAGAAGGAAATGATCTGTTTTCCTTCTTAGCTTCAAATGTAACATTTACCACATATAATCATTTAGAGGGTTTGTAAAATGTGATTGAACAGTTCAGATAACTGGCCATTGTTTATGGATGCATGTTGTGAGTGGGTGGTTTATAAAGACAAAATTACTGACATTAATCTGTCTACAGCAACTATTGTAAAACTTTATCAGGTGTTGAACCACAGCAACAGTAAAAGGAAAACTGCAGACCACCCAAACAATTACCTACAGTTTATACCCTTTAACTGAAAATAGTCTCACTTTACCTTCATTTTGTCAGGCTGCTGTTTTTTTTCATTATTTTAATGATATTAACTACCGGGTGACTTTCAGATCATAAACCAAAATGTTTCCTAAGAAGTTGAACTGAACACTTACGCACACTGATATGTATAACTGTATAACTGTCATGCGTTATAAAAGACAACAACACCTATAATTATTATAAATTATGTAACTTCATAAATGAATGTTAACAAGCAGCTAATTCATTGTTATGAGTAATCAGTTCTTTTATTCAGTGTTTGTGCTTTTTGTTAATTAAAGGGGACATCAAATGCCCAAATTCCACAAGTTGGTAAGATGTCTATAACATGCTTAAAATTCCTCAATGGTCATGTAAAACAACACTGTTTTTACCTTGTCAAAAACAGCTAAAACAGCTGGGATTCGGTGTAAGGATGTTTATGAGTCTTACAGCCGAACCAAGAGTAGGTTACGTGCCAGGATCACTTCATTGTCCAACACTGTATGTTCGATAGTTAGCTTCACTACCTGTCAACAGTCATATATGGAGACTGGCTCGGAGGTGGTCTTATTGAAATAGCTAACTATCTATGGAGAAATCGGCTGCAAATTAAAACAGCTTTCTGGATGGCACAGTTTCAGACATAGACAACCCATAACAAACTCGCTGCGTGTTTTCTTTTTAGCTTTTCTTTGCTGGGAGGCACTCCAGAAACCAAATGAAAAATGCAAAAAAAGCATTTAATCTAATGTCCCCTTTAAAATTATTTTATTTATTTAGGTCTTTTTTATTCAGCCAAACAACTCACAGACCACTTAGACTACTTAATGGACCACCAGTGGTTCATGGAGCAAAGTTTGAGAACTCTTCTGCACTGAATAGAAGTTAAAGATTACTTGCTTGCATAACTAGGGTGTCTGAGAATCTGTTTATCAAGCTGGTTCGCACGAGTCTGTGTCTAATGACACGGACAAGAGGTTTGGTCACTTCACTGAACGTTCTCCATTGAGCTTGTCATTCAAGCTTGTGTTTGTGCTGCTTTGGAGGATTTCTTTCTCTTCCATCCTCTCCTCTTACCATCTTTTTTTCCTCTCATCTTTTGAAACTATGATGGAGATGTGTGTCCCAGGTGGCCCACTCATCAACAACAAGGGATCTGGCTCCTTATTTCAGACAAAAACATCAAACTCTTTGTTGTCCAAAGGAAAAGATGTGGATGAGGATTTACCCAAGAGAATCTGCCCTCCCCATTGCCCACCAAAAGCTGTCTCCACCCCCTGCCGTCAAAGAGAAATGTCAATCAAATGAGGGCATGAGGTCTGTTGAAAAGGTCATCCAGTGGTGGTCATTGCAGTCATTGTGTTTCTCTCATGAATGGAAAAGACAATCCGATGTGTCCAACTGACCTCACTTTGGACAAACTCCCCCATCAGATATATTGAGAGGAAGATTTAGATGTCCAGACGCAACACTGTGATTGTTCAAAAGTTCTGAAGCCTGAAGTTCTTCAGAAGATGTAACTGCCTAATGAGCATGAACAACACATGAAGGTTTCTGGATATCTAAATATTTAGTTTCTCTAAGAAAATGTTTTTTTTTTTGCAAAAATTTTGTTAAACCTTTTATATTTAATATTATATATTATATATTTTCAGCTAGCCAGTGTGACCAGATACAAGCTGTCTACTGTTAAAAAGTTTATTTTTTCAGTTTATTTGTCTTGTAGCAGTCTGTGTTGAATTATTACTCACTAATGACTTAATTGTTAAAGCTAAATGTCACACAGTATGGAAAATAGCATGGAGCTTTCAATAACATGGATGAAGAGACAAGCAAATAACCTCCAGTCAATAAAGTACAGAATGTGAATCATACCGTGGGACACTCTATTTATCAGTTGTTATCGTGTTGTAAATATTTGATTACCCCATTTCAAATGGTCTATTTGATGTCTTTGAGGGCTCTGTTCCAAGTACTGTAGGTGGATTATTTCATTTTATCCAAACAGTTTACACCAGTGTGCAGCCTCACTTACGACACTATGTGGGCAGCTTACAGCTCACAAATACAAATGAAGTGTGCGGTTAAAGAAAAAGCAACTCCTTCATCGTCACTGTCTAGTAAACACACAATTTCCCAGGACAGAAGACACCTGTAATTTACAAATTAAATAGAGACTTTAGATGAACAAATATACTAGGCATAAATCAAGTCATATTTTGCAAAGATTCTGCAAATGGACAGGAAGTGGACTTCTCAAAACATGTTTTGAAATGAAGGCTAATGTAGTCACAGCAGGTGTTTGAGTTTAAAAGTAGGTTATGAGAGGTGTTTTGAGGGTATGTGGAGAAGCATGAGGTACAGTCACCAGAATCATACAGTAAGGTTTACTTTCACTTTTTAGAGGGAGGGAACAGATAATGGAAGCAGGCTCAGGGTGACAGACAGAAAGGGGGGAAGGATTAGAGTTAAGAGTCACAAAGGTCAAACAAGAAACCAGTTCACATCCACTCTCCTGATGCCTAAAATACTAATTGAAGGCATGGGAAAATATGTCTTATAGATTAACAGCAGACACATTATTCACAATTTTTAATTTTATTACACTGTATGTCTACCCCTTGACATACAGTTCCCTTCATAAGTATTGGGACAGTAAAGAAAAATCGCTTTGTTGTGAAGTCAACAATTCTTTTATGATTAAAAGAGGAATATGAGGCAAAAAGCACATATGTTAATAGGCTGTTTCAACACAAATGTATTATAATTTTTTATGAGCAGCAGTGTTTCATCTCTCTATCTAATGTGAACCTAAGGATAGGGACAATTGGCGCACAATTGTGTTTCTAAGTTAGAAACACAAATGTTGCATTATTTGTTCATACATTAAACACAGGGAAAGTGTAGTATAAGTTCTGTCCATTGCTTCCGTGGCCTATGTTTCATGAAAACACACATAAGCCAAGATGAAGATGAGGGAACTGATTGTGACAGAAAAGCAGCCAAAAATGTGACATTCTGTACATTTGCCTCATATTCATCTTTTAATCAAAAGATTTATTGACTCCACAGCAAACAGAGTTATTTTACATTTTCCTGTCCTAGTACTTATGGAGGGAACTGTTTGGCTAAATTAACAATTTTGAGAAATTCAGAGGCAGAACTCATTCACTCCACTGACATAGGGTACTTCAACATATTTGGAAAAAATGAGCCAAAAATGAGCTATAGACTAAACATCTCACAATTACAAATATATCAAAATATATTAATTTGATTTGTACATTTTAAAAAAAGATGGCTATGTGACAATTCTAGTTTATTTAATTTCTTAGGTGTTACATAATAGCCAAAGTATAACAGCCTGGTGGACATTTTTGCAGAGAATTTACCTACTCGGTTTAGTCATTTGTCTAGGAATCCCTTCTCTACATATTCAAGCTGCCAAACAATCTGTGCTGTAGTTGTTAGGTGTATAATAATACTTTGCTATATAATAATACTTTGCATTGGAATTTTACATAAACAATTCGTTTAGCGAAATATAATTGCCTTTCTGAAAAATATGCATTTCATTTCTACAATCATTAATACAACTAAGTTTGAAAAAAGAAAACGATTTAACAGTGATTATTATTAAAAAATGTGGCAAAGGGACATTCACATCAAGGATACCCAGTAACTGTCTCACAGGTTGATGTCTATACAGACGTGGACAGACTGGATTCTTCAAGCATGTCAGGCTGTTTCACATACACAAGATTAAGTAGCAAAAATGACATCCAAGACCAATCGGGCCACCCAGGAGAACTGCAACCAGCGGAAAGGCTGTCAGAGCCCCTCTTTACACCATTAATCTTCAAGCTTCTCCTGTGCTGCCAACTCACATCTCCTTCAAACAGAACAGGAGAGGGAGAGAGACAGAGAGAGGGAGGGAGGGAAATGGAGAGAGGTAAAGCTACTTTTTCCCCTTTTGCTTTCCCATAGAATAATACAGATCATTATCACAGAGGTTGGATGTCTATTACTTTGTTTTAATGTTTCTCTTATCACTATATGGTATACAATTGTCATTATTTATGGTTCAGACCTTACTGCTCAGAAACATAAAAAATCGATTGTAACTTTTTTGAGAAATTTGTATTATAAGTATAAAGTCATACAGAGTAAAAGAGCAAAAGTAAAAGAAGAATCCAGGACCTTATAAATAGCGGAAAATTCGTGTGTTATGCTGTGGCATGCCTCAAGTCCCAGGAGAGGGCTGCTTTGCTTCGGTCTAGTCCTGAGAACTGAAAAGGAAATCAACCCATCTGAAATGAGCCTTTGAAGAGACCTGAACTCAGATTAAGAGACATGCCATTGATGCTTTTCTCTGTAAGAGCCTTTTTCTATTGTTAGGGTGTGAAGGCTATATATTTGTCAAGCTTCTCCAAAGAATTAAATAAAACTTTGAGTATGACCAAACATGTCACACTATTTTATTTTCATTTCATACATGTGTTAAATATTACATGCTTCAAAATTTCTTCAGAAAGAATAGACTTTTACTTTACTTTTCATTTGCTTTAATTATTGATATAAAGCCTCCATTATTTTTTCTCCCATATATAGAATATAATAACATAAATGTGATATTTTTATATATATTATTTAGACGTTCGGGCACTTTTCAGATTCACCATTTATTAATAGGTAAAATACGTAACGCGTACGTTTGGACTCGTTGACTTGCCGTAAAGCTCACGTACGATGTCAACATGGCGTCTTCAATGTCACTCTTCGGTTTAAGCCGAATAATCTCTTTTACCTCAGTCACAAAAACGTTTGTGAATCCTGCAAGGTAATAACCAATCTTCGAAATAATTGTTCTGGGTTTATATTTTTACGTGCAACTAATGAAAGGTCAATTGCTGTTTATTATACAGTTGTGCAGTGCATCTTCAACAGCGAGAGTTCAACAGTTAGCCGGTTAGCTAGCTGACCAAACAGTCAGAATGTGACATTTGTTCATTCTCTAAAGGACAATGTTTCTCTTTGAGATATACACAAAACACCGTGCAACATTAGACATTTAGACCGTAGTCTAATCTTAATTATGTAACGTTCTGTTAGGCAACTAAACAAGAATGCTGTAAGAGGCTCCTGTCATTTGTAATAAATTCAATCATCATCATCATCATCATCATCATCATCATCATTTAAAACCTAGTGACCAGTCACATTAGCAATTAACACTATTCTTAATCATTCGTGCATGCGTATTGATTTATATGAACATGGATATCTGCAAGGTATACATATTTAGCAGTTAGCCTGCGGGTCATCTGGACGATTTAGAGATGACCATATAAAATGTTACATAACAGCGAAACTCTTAAACGACATCTTAATAGAACTTTATTCTTTGTTTATCAAAGTTTTATTTCCCAGTTGTTAGAGTGTTGACTTTCATTTGCTGAATTTCACGTCGTTGTGATTTAGGTGATTTATTTAGGGCTATTTAGGAATCTGCCGTTAATCGTGGTAAACTGTGCATGGGTTTGCTAAAGTTTTCAAATCTCGTTAAACCTTATTTCAGTCTTAAATTGTCTGCTTTTCTAGTGTGACGGTAATTTTGTTATTTAGGGACTGACTGTCAAGGTGCTGTTTATCTTCATGCGTCTGGCTCAGGGATGTTTTGTTTTTGAGCAGGTCTAGTAGGCACAGTGCAGACCTAACTGAATTTTTGTTTGATTGACAAATTACAGGAAGGTTTAGCAAAATTTCATTTAATTCAACTCAATTTCATTTAATTGTTTTTTAAGACCATTTAAGCTTGTCTGGCTTTCTTACAAAGATGTAACCCAAATTTACGGGAATGTAAAAGTTCTATATTAATAATGTATATAATAATAATAAGAAGAAGAAGAATCTGACATTAAAAGCATATGACCAACCTCTAATATGAATATTAGAAGTATAGAAGTATATTAGAATGGCTAGAATGGATATTTACAGCCCTGTTATTTGATGCTGTTCAACATAAATTGAAAAAGTAAATGGGCGTCACAGTGTTTGTACGCATAGATGAATTTATTGTTATTGTATAACAATTAAGTTATTGTCTTAGAAATAATTTAAATATAGTAGTTCTAAATCCTTGTGTTCTATTTAATATATACACAAAGTCTCAGCAGCTCTGCTGCTGTATGTACCTGATTAATCTTTGTTTTTCTGGAAAATGTATTTGTTTATCTTCTGCTTGGTACTATAAAAGTATTGTCTATTTATGACAAACCAGCTGCTATTCAATTTCACATTCCATTTACACAGCCTGTGAGTGTAGATGGGCAGGGTGACACGAATTGGCTGTTTGTTGCTGAATGGCTTATGTAGGAGTTTGCCAGAAACTCAGCAGGCAGAATTAATAGGGGCCAAGAAGAGAGCTGTCTGCCTTCCTCTGTTCTCCCTTGACAGTCATTCTTCTTCAAAACACTTTAACCTGTGCTTGTTTTAAACAGGTTTTTGTGCGTGTACCTGTTTCAGTGATTTTTTTCTCTCTAAATTTCAGGTCAATAAGCACATCAGGATGGAGGCTGATAGACAAACAGGGACGGGGTTCCCAGCTCATCACTGTGGATGAGAAACTGGTATGAACTGAATGTGTGTCAAAGTCTGTTGGCTGTTTTGAGACTGTGTTTGATTTTGGATGACACAATCCTTACAGCAAAATTGTTAATATTCTCAAAACATTTAAACGGGGCAAAACACCTTATAAAATCAATCCATGATGAAACTAGATTTTCTAATCTTTTTAGTGTCCTTGGTGAGACAGTAATGACCTTGTTTACCTACAGTGTGAGACTTCAGCCATTCAGCTGGCTTGAATGTGTGGGATGGGTTTGGCAGAGTGGGGTGTTTGGGTGGACTCAGACTATCTGCGATTGTGTCTGAACGGACAAGTACACCCCTGCCTGGTTGAGGACTCTTGCTTAATAGTTGAGGCCACTCTAAAGTAAAGCTGCGAAAGGGCCCCCAAAAAGAGGAGGTTGAAAGAAAGAGGGGAAAAAAACTGACAGTAGCGGACGCACAGGAAGACGGCGGCTGTCCTTTTATAATTGGCCACAGAGCTTTCATTGTTGTTCTCCCAGTAAAGGCAAGCCTTGCCCATTGAGCAAGATATTTGGTAGTGGTGAGGTACTAACTACCTGTCTTACTTAAAAACAGATTTTACTTCGAACTTTTCTTCTAATTGTAGGATTTTTCTCCTGCCAATGTAGACCTGAATTTTTATGTTTACCTGAATAGACAATAATATGAGAAGAGATATTACCATTTGCTTCACTAAGGTTACAAGTTTATGTTTTGCTGAGGGAAATCCGTGTAATCATTTAATTCTCCATCTAACAACTTTAAGAAGTGGCAATGTAACCCCTAATCAAGGTTGCAAAAGAAGAAAAACATTACATTGTGACCAAAATATTAAAGTTAATTGTTATAAGTAAAAATCGATGTGTATATTCTGACAAATCAACAACTTTAAACAATTTTTTACCCATATAATCAACTCTACTTCTCCATATTCATGCCTGTTCTTGTATTATATATTTTCTGAAATAATTTTTTTTTTCATTTTTGTTTTATTGTTTGTATCAATACAAAAGTAGCTAATATATATTTTTGGGTGACCTGTGAAGATGGTCAGCAGTCTGAGGTCTTGAAGAATTTATTCAGGGTCAAATAGAAAAATGCGTTTAGAAGACCCAGTGTAAATTCTGCAGGACATTTCTTTGGATCTCTAATTTTCATGGTTTACCTTGTAATTTATCACCAAATCACTGAGACATGTTGACCAAAAGAATGTGCAGAGGAGGATCATTTAGCATAATTTAGCGTAACCAGTGCTTTACTAAGACAAAATTTTAGGATGAATTTTTTATCATGAAGTGATTTTCGACGATAGGAAATGAAATTGCTGACACTAATAAATCAATAAAATCATTAAAAGATAGAATTACTATTTTATTATTCTTATATATATTATTACATAAAATATTACATATACTATATATTATTTATCCACTTATTAATATATATTAACAATCAAATGCTCATTTTTTTGGTTGTTTAGTTGTTGTTATTAAGTAGTGTGAATTTGAACATTAGATGCTGATTAAATATGGGATATAAAACTGGTTAAGGAAAATATCAGTTTAATTTAGATGTATTGTTTGAGTGTTCTTATAGGTCATCTGTTAAGGTAAGGTGCTTGTAGTGCTGGAGTCATGATTTTGATTCCCAGAGAATGCATGAACTAATCAAATTAAAAATCTCAGCTCAGGTCGCTTTGAATCAAACCAAACAAACAAATGACATTTTTTTTGTGCAATTTGGATAACATAGTGAGACTGTGGGAATTAGGTAGATATTGGTCTTGTTTATTGTTGGAGGTGTTGGTGCATAATCAACACTAGAATTCTAGTTTACAATTCACATGAAAGTATAAGGGAACCATTTTAAGTGCTCTGACTGGTCACCAGTTTGCCCTGTTTTTGCTTACATTTTTATTTAAATGGCCCTGCAGTGTGACAAATAAATTTTTAAAAGTGTAAAAGTTCCACATAGTCTTATTGAATACAGGGTCGGATAAACAGCAAAACTATTAACTGCACAAAGCTGTAAAATCACACTGTGGCCTGCTGTTTGTTCTTTTTGAGGAAATGGTTTGCGTAACTTGTTTTGAAACTAATTAATCTAAGGTCTCAAGTGCCTTTGAAAATTAATCTATAAAAGCATCATTGCCCAATATATTTTTGAATATCTCATTTTGAAAAGGAGGAAAATCTTAAGCCCCTTGAGCTCTAGTGAAAGTGCTTGCAAATGTGCCGCTTTGCAGTGAAGTTAAATGTGTAGCATTGCAAATGATGGTAATTAAGGTCCTGCGTGATTGTGACCGAGTCTTGGCGCATTCTCACTCTAGTGCCTGCACTGACTTGCTTTTGTTAGTAATTACAGTTTGATTAAGCATGCTGGGCCACGAGAAAGCCTGCATGGCTGGCCAGTGATACAGAGCTTCACATGGAATGTTTGAGCCCATGCAGGGATCTCTAGTATCCCAGAGTCTTTGTGAATGAAGAATTCAGTAGGATCTTAACTACTTGCTCTTTTATGAGGCCTCTTTTAAAGTTTGTTTGTTTGTTTTTAACAAAACAAAAAATTAGGTGAGAGTTAAAAATGTTTTGAAATATTAAAGTGTAAGGAGATATTCAGGTGGAATAAGCTGAGCCTTTTGTCGGTTGAAAATACATACATTTGCGCATGTATTAGTACATGCTTCTAATATTCATGTATATTTTGAAAATCAACCTGCTGTGCAAACAAATATACAAATGTGGCTGCAAATTTTCCTTATTTTTTACATAGAAAATGGGTGATAGAAAATGCTTGTTAAAGTGACTATCATGCATTGGTCAGTGTGGAGTCAGTAAAGTCCAAGGTGGGCTGAATTCAAGATCCAGCCATGATTTTCCTCCCCCACCCCCGTCCATCTCAAGTATCTGTTTTGTCTAGTTGCCCTTCGTGCCAGGTGCTTGTTCAGGAAAAAACCTAAGGCCAGCAACTAAGTCAACGGATATGGCTCTTTGAAGAGAATCTTACAAAAAGCTTTGTGTATTAGTTGCTAAATGGTATTTTATTTGCTTAACAGAAAATAACCTTTAAAGTACCCAACAGCACGTTAGTGTGCACTACATCCGGTGCAAGTCCCCTTCCCCTGCTGCACAAAGTTCCTTACTTTTTCACCCCACCCAACAAGTGTCTTGTTTTCTGCTGCTCAAAGTTTGAAAATGAATGCTAATGTAGTTTAATGTAGGTTGGTTATAATTATAATTTGGCTGTAATTATAATTGGGCTCTGATTCATATACTGTATTTTACTTAATTGTAATTGCCACTACATTAACAAAGTGGGCAATTACTTTCCAGCATTTATGACAGAAATATTTTTTTCTTTATGGGTTTCCTGGTGTTCTGTAGAAAATATAACTGATTTAAATAAACCATCTTTTCTTGTGCTGTTTACTTAGGTGTTACAGTTGTGTTGCATATAACTGTATTTATATTAACTAATAACTAATTATATTAATGAAGAGACTAGTAATTCAACACTAGATATTAGTGAGTATAATGGCTGATTTACGCAATAAAAGTTTTGTGATAATGCCTTTTTATACAGAAACTTTACAATTAGGTCTTGGAGGCAACCTATATAGATATCTTGATTTTTGATTTCAGCAAGGCAGCTGTCTTTTATTTGGACACAACCCTTTTTAGAGGTTGGTGAAACCTGTAGTTCTATTAATATGACAGATTTGGGGATCATTCAGTTAAAAGGACATTGCTTTAACAAAAGTGCCCTTAGTTCACCAACTCAGCTGAGAGTGTCTTTAAGATAAGGGTTATTTGAAACTTAGTTTGTTTTATGAAACTTTGAATTCTGCTTTAAAACAATCTTAAAGGGGTCCTATTATGCATTTTTACTTTTTTGACGTTAGTATGTGTTGTTGCTGTTTTAGCATAAAAAAGCTAAAATCTTCAAAGTTACAATGCTCCAAGTTCACTGCAAAGAAAGATATTTCCTTTAACATACATCACTTTTTAAGAACTGCAATGAAAGGCTTGTTGGGACTATAGTAAGTTTCTTTCGGACTGTGTGATGTCACAGCTTCAGGAAGTTAGGGAAACCCCACCCCCACGAATACGTAAAAAACGGACAAAGATAATTCTAAATAGATTTTTGCCATGTGGACGAAACACTAACCAATCAGAGCCCATTTGGTGTTTTAGAAGGCGGGCTTCATGGAAGTGAAAACGTGTGTTTTTAACAGACTGGGATGAGAGCGATAAGGTAATGTGGAAATTGAACAATAAAGTACATAGTAATGCAAGACACACTACTGAATAGTATAGGGCAGTACTGAATTAAGGACAAACCGTTTCATACAGCTTTTGCCAGGAGTGTGTAAACTTATGAGGACAATTTGATATTTTGTCATATATTAATACCTTCCATTATATTGGGTGATGGACTCAAGAAATCACCATTTCACCAAACCACAGGTGCATGAACCAGTGAGCCTTTGAATAAGCAGTTGTTTGGGGTTGCCAGGTACTTGCAGAAGAGCCAGTTTGATCTGCCAGTAAAGTCAGTTCTGGTCACTCAAAGGTGACAAGTAAAACACTTAGAGACTTGGACAAAAATTAGGCCGCTGACACACAAGACTCAGGTGGAGGAGAGTCTGCCGACATGGGGGTTACAAGTAGAGCAGAGACGGGTAAGACAATTGGCTAATCTTAAGGTTTTGCTGTACCACTTTTGTAATGCCAGATGAAAATTTGGGTGGAGGGAGAGGCGAGTGAATCAGTGTGTGACAGACCAAACTGAAATATGATGCATTTTGGAACCTTAATGTTTATGTCTGAAGCATGTTCCTTATGTGCAAGGTCACAAATGTATTATATTGATTCATGGATGCCAAACTATTTACTGCTTTTCCTAGAAGGATGACGATTGGTCTTGTATTGAATTATACAACTGTATAACTGTATATAACTGTTGAGTCGACCCCTGTGAACTGCACCCTTGCAACTCTCTTGCACCCGTAGCTTGTTTATTTCTGTCAGTGAATCTATGTGTTTGGTCTGTAAATAGCCCAGTCCTCAGACCCCTCACACAAGGTGTTATGCAATGAGAGCGACCAACGTGTTGGATGTGACTGTTGAGGTTAGGGTAAACTGATTCCCACTCATTTAAAACTACTACAGGTGCACTACAGAGACCTTCTTGTGCTTGGAATCCTAATTTTACTGACCCCTGAAGTGTTTTTTAACTACTAGCTCATCTAACTTACTAACTGAAGTTTTTCAATAGCAAGAAAATTCTTCAGAATGTAAATCTCTTCTTTTCAACACCTCATTTGGAGAGTGAACCCAATTTTAGAAACCTTTTAGAAACCACATCAGATATGTTTATGTTTCTAGTCTGGCAAGTTCAGTGTGTGGATCATCAGTCATTGGTCTACAAAAAATGAATTTACCCAGAGAGTGATTCTGTATGCAGGTGGGCTTACAGACTAACCTGTAATGACTTTCCAAGTCATTTTTATGTCTGCGCTATTTTGGATGTCTCTCAAAATGTCTCTGAGCAGATTTTGTTGATGATGTTTGCTCTTGATCATTTTTTTCCTTTTTCTCTTCAGTTTTTTTGTATGATTATTAATCACCATGTGAACTCGAGCAGAAAGATTCTCAGGGGTTTGTACTAAAGCAGTAAAAGAATATTAATAGAATCTCAACTTCATATACGACTAAACTATTGGATTTATATACATGGATATTAGGGATGTAACACTTAAGTTTTTCTTTCTTGAAATTTTATTAAATAATAGTTAGTACACTTTTAACAACTAATAAGAGCTGTATGTTCCTTTAAACATTATACAAGGCCTGAAATTCAGCGTGGGATTGCAGAAGTTTCGTGCTAATAACCCAAGAAATTCCCACAAACATTTATGAACTTGTAAATTAAACCACACAGATCAACAAATCAAATTCTTTTTCTTTCAGTCTGTAATTTTGTAATTGCTGTGAGTGAATCCATGCTCTCTCGCTTGCTCTCTATGCGCGTGTGCAGGGATCTGTGTGTTAAGAAGCGCATTCTTGCTTATTTTTTAACGTAGATTGCTACGTAGATTTTTTTTGTAGTTTTCTGCACTTGTTGAGACGAAATGACCCATCTCGTATAAAATCGATGAAGTGTGCGGCACTGGAGCTATGACTGCTCGCTTATAATACATCAACACCTTTTATGAAAAAGACTATGAAATCAAACTTCTTGATCACCACTTTATAGCACATTTGTCAATGTTTATGCATATATTTATACTTTATACATATTGTCTGACTTTAATATACTATATATTTAATGTACCTCAGAAGATAAATTACAGTTTTAGAAAGAAGGTTCTGTCTATCAGGACATAATCTGTTGATATCTTCAATGCATTTTCACAACTTTAAAATGGCCATCTTTAACACAAGTATGATGAGCATTGACATGAGCATTGACAAAGTAACTGCAAAGTAGTTACGAATGGCATATTTCCTTAAAAATACTATAAAAAAACATTGAATTGAATGAAGTAGCTCCTCCTAAAAACACAGAGATAGTTTTTGATGTCTTTCTTAATGTCTGTGAGTCTTCTGTCTAACTTTCCACTAAAGTTACTGTCTTTCTGTATTATTATTAAGGTAAAAGTGAGTATTTTTTAGCATTGCTGGTGACATGCCATGAACTCTGCTCCCACAGCAAACCGAACCGTGGCATTAGCTGTTATACTTCTAACATGTATTTACATTGCATCCTTGAGAAATCCTTAAACATATTTCCACCTGTAACCTTGAAATGACTTTTCCATCCACATTGTTATACATTATTGTCCAGATGAGCTTAAAACTTAGGCCAATAGGCCTCACAAGTATGTGGTTTTACAAGTCATCAGTTTACCTTTACCTACAGATGCCATCCAACAGTGTATGAATCTGATGTTGTATGCATGTGGCAACACAAAGCATCTGTACAACAGGTTGCTGTTGAGATTGTTTTACTGTTTCACAAAGGACAGAATAATCTGAACATAAGATCTGCAGAAGAGAAAAAAGCAAGCAAAGAAACCAATCAAACAGGCCGTTTCTAATTCTTTTTGTAAAAGCAGAATGAAAAAATTGGGATCATTTTTACACCGCTAATGTTCACCTTCAGACTAGCTCACCTCGAGATCATTGCTTTCTGGTAGCTGTGGTCAGATAGAAAATTCTTTCTTGTTTACACTTCGATATCAAACCCGTCAGCCACGCTTGGCTCTACCAAACTGCATGCAGAGCTCATTCAAGCAGTCAGCCCCACAGTCTGCTGCTATGAAAGGGCTCCCATGCTCTTTATTCTCAGAAGAGCCAAAGGTGTCAGAAATATAGACACGCTTTCACGTGATGAAGACTTTGCCAGTCTTTTCTCTCCCAGTCTTAAGCCTGGCATTTTGTCTGCACACACAGGTATTGAGGGGCTCTGTGAATAGTGTCAAACTTCATAGTTCTCATTTTGCTTCCTGTACATGCAAGGAGAAAAGTGCAGTGTTTCTCTTTGTAGTCCCACTCTTTGCCCTAATTCTTTTTCTTGAAGCACCATATTTAAGGCACAGTCGCTTGCTTTGTCTGTGGGCTATTGTGCAATCGTCTGTTGCTTAGATCACCCTCGTAGTTTTTGTTGTCCTAATGTATGCAGGCAAGTCTAAGTCTAGACTACTTTTTCTTTCTCATTTATTTTTTTTCTCTTATTTTGCAGGACAATGGAAAGTATTTTCTCTATTTTTCAGTTGTAGGGTATTTTTCTCATACACTGTAGTAAGTCTTGTGTAACTTTAGCCTAAGGTTGGTTACATGTAGAAAATGGTTACATGCTCAGCTGTCTTTGTAGGAAACCCCTTGCTCCCTGCCCCCGCACTGAGAATTTCTAAACAAAAAGATTAATTTTTCAGCTGAGACATTTTGCCATTTTAAAGTTCAAACCAACGGAATATTTGATGAACCTGAGTTTAAAAGATACATATCATGGAAACTTCTGACATTTGTAAAATCAGTGATATGTCACTGAGTTACCAGTGTGGATCCAAGCAAATCATGTAAGTCATTTTACAAAATTACATCCCCTAGAGTTTATAAGAATTTTTGGAGTCATTTATAAAGGCTTACGTCTTTCTTCTATATACAAAAGTTCTCCCGTGAAACCATGATCCCATATGGTAGTGTATGTTTTTTCCAGCCTGTTAGACTGAAAACGTTGTGTAAGTCAGTGTGTTTGGCAGCCTTTTGTTCACAGTTCATGCTAAAGAACCTCTATTCTATGAATCAAGTGGCAGATGACAGACAATGATGAAAATTTGATTCTTTGAAGTTGTAATGGCCATTGAAATGTGTGAAGTTCCTGCATTGAAAGAGGAGCTGCTTGTACGATTCACAACCTTGGGTGGCTGCTTGCTGGGAGGTTTGTCTGTTTGTTGTTGCCGACTTCCCATTGCTGCTTGCTAATTCCCAAAGGAATTGGGCTCTCTTTGCTTTTAGCAGCCTCCTCCAGCTCAGCTCCTCACTAGTATTAGGACTATTCCATATGTATTCAGTAACATTTTGATAACATTCCTAAAGCAGAATTTGGTTTCAGGTTTCTGCATATTATCTCTTTTAATAAAAAAGAATTAGCGCAGTTAAATCATTTATTGGTATCCCAGGTTATTATTTTGGGTAATTCATCTGTTTCCTGAAATCACATTTTTGCAATGAAGACAGACTGATCCCCTGAATAATTCACCTGTTCAAAGTGATGTATTCTAATTACTTCGCTTCAGAATTAATGTACTATTTGACTAGTATGCGAGTTTTAGGCAATCTTTTTGCCTTCACACCTGAAAGCGTAGGTTTCTGGCCTGTGACTGAAGACCTGCGGTGAAGATCACAATAGACTGTCTCGAAGCATTTTGAGAGTGTGAAAAATTAGCTTGTCTAGACAAGTGCGCTTCTACATTCAAGAAAGTGTGGGCTTTTTATGCCCTTTAGGGAATAGTACAAATATAAGAGAACATTAAAGCTCCTTTTGAGCATTTTTAAAAGCACACATCTTGGATACAAACATTACCACACATTAACACTGTTTTAAACAACTAACTAACTAACATAAAAAGGTTTGCCTTATTCAATCATGATAATGTACCAATAAGAAAACCATCTTGTTATTCTCCTTCCTTTTGTCAGGACATCACAACTCTGACTGGGGTTCCCGAAGAGCACATCAAGACCCGCAAGGTCCGTATCTTTGTTCCTGCTCGCAATGCCATGCAGTCTGGCGTCAAAAACACACAGAAGTGGAAGATGGATTTCGACACCAGAGAACGCTGGGAGAACCCAATGATGGGTTGGGCCTCTACGTAAGTAGAAATCATTGACCTTCTCACCATGCTTTTGCAAACCCTTTAAATAATTTGCAAACCCTTTTTGCCTACCCTTTAAATAGTTAATCATTACAAAAATCAGGTTTTGAAGTATTTTTCTTCCCCCCTCAATTTAGGGCAGACCCTCTGTCCAACATGGTGCTAACATTCAGCACTAAGGAAGATGCTATTGCTTTTGCAGAGAAGAATGGTAATCTATTTAAACATCTATCCAACCCCATAACAATATTTTTCAAACACTACAATGTTCTAATCAGAATCACCTCCAAAACGTCTCTTGAGGGAAAGCTGGTAAACTTTGAAACAAAGGTGTGTTTGTGGCATAAAGGTTTGCATTTATCCTCACAGTGACATCTCCAGCCTGATGTTTATGCTACACATCCGCAGCAGTGGGCATTATACAAGCTCAGTCTGTAAGATATACTTGGCTGAGCAATGCTGTGTGCCTGTTTATTTTTACAGGTTGGAGTTATGACATAACAGAAAAAAGGGACAAGAAGCCCAGAGTGAAGTCATATGGAGCAAACTTTTCCTGGGATAAAAGGACCAGAAGATCGGCCAAATAGTCACCCTGTCTTTCATCTTTAACAGACATGTAAAAATGACATATGTATCTAATAAAGAACTCTTTCTTTAAAACTTTAAAAAACTTTTCATTGTGCTTCTTAAACGATATCAGGGTTTAACTCAGAATAATTGTAAAAATATGTCAGATTTAAGCAAATACGCAGCAGCTCTTTAAATATTAAATGAGTATTTAACCATTTATGATTACTAAAGTAGTAGGTCTTATGTGTGTGGTATTTATGCGCTCTAAAATGTTCTCAACTCATCTCTCCATTTCCTCAATATAATTTTTGTCAGGTGGTTAGTTTTTCCACTATTCAGACCCTCTTGAAGACAGTTTAGTGTTGTTAATGTTTCTCAAATGGGAGGATGAGGTAAATGTCAAGCTTCAAAAGACTTGAGCGCGGCTAGATATGTTTACTCTCATGTTTCTCAAGGGATGAGCAGAGATGAGATGAACAAACCACCTGCCTGCTCACAATGAAGTTAAATTAGAAAAGCAGCAATGATTTCACCTTGTCATATCAACAAAATCTCAGTTACTTCACATAGTGTCATGTTTCTTAAATTACATTTTTTTTGTCTTGAGTATTAAGAATTCAAAATGAAAAATGTTGGCATGACATTTGAAAATACTGATTTAATTACATTAGTAGTCAGTCACTATATTACAGAGGTTTTCTATAAGTAAGTGAAAGACAGTTAACTTAATATAGAATTACCCTACTTGTTATGAAAAACAAATGCACAGAAAGTGTTATGTCTCAATGAACACCAGATTAAACAGTGAGAAGACTTGTGAGAAGCCACATAGAATCCAGAGACCATAAAGGACCTACAGAGTACATACGATAAGAACAGGAAAAGCAATAAGTTATGATGTGATATTTTGTGGTCAGATGAGGTTAGCACACAGCCTATCAGCCAAAACTCACTTCAGGTCCGATACTACAGTTATGTTAGGTAGCATCATTTAAATAGCTTCTCAGGGACTGCTGTTTAACACAGAACAGAGTGGATGGGGCAGAGTACAGGGAACACTGCTAGAGTATTCAACAGAACTGAGTCTTGGCACAATTTGTCTTTTAGTGGGATAGTGATCCAAAGCTAAAAGTTTAGAACTTACGGGAACATTGTTTAGAAATTTCAGGGCATGTGAAAGACCACTGTTTGGATTATATGGAAACCAGCTGTGTGGATTTTATTTGCAAAGTTGGATATAGTTAATGAAAAAGTTGACTACTTCTCAACTATATTTAAACTATAGTAATGATATACCAACCTTAATAATTGTTGGACAATTCAATTATATAGAATTAAATCAAGGTATTTTGTAATGCCTTGTTGTATTGAGTACAATACAATAGTTTCAATTCTTTATAACAAATCAAAACTACAGTGACAAATTGATAAGCATTTTTTTATTGAGTTCACTCTTAATATCTGTACAAATACCATCAAACTTTGTATATACATAAGACATTTACATGAAAAATACAAAACTATATATTTATAACTGAATTTTATTTTTATCTTGAGATGTCTGAAAATAAAAATGCATTTGACAAAGTGAAAACAGTGAAAAAGTGAAAGTTTTATATATTGATACTCAGTTCTCTATCTTTTCCTTTTGTTAGCTCTGCAAGAGCAATATGGAGCAGAAAATTGGCAAAAACAACACAAAAAAGCATAATGGCACACTTTTCTCAAACAAGTATCACCCACTGCTAATTTCTCCACTATAGCCGAAAACATTGAGCTGTTACTTGCTGAAGACAATTTAGCATCTTGTATAAGTAAATTGCCAGGGGTTTCCTATATGAGAAATGGCTCATTTTTTATGTTAACCTGCTGTACGATACCACAAAACTTTAAAATCCCTTTGGTCAGTTACACTAAACTGTAAACAAAACCAGAAATATACATGTACATTAAAGAGTGAAATTTTTTCCTGTGTTTTCATTTTTCCAATAAATAAACACAAGCTAACATGCAAGTATGTGTGAAATAAACATCTGTGATACAGACTTGACATTGATAAGCATTTTTACAGCTCAGGGAATGCAATTTACAGCTTGCAGATGACTCACACTTTACATGGTAGCACTTTACCTCACAATAAATAACACTGCTTCTCTTTGGACAAATATATTTCTCGGTCATAATAAAAAAGAAAAGGGCAAAAACAAACCAACATGATAGACAGTAAGCCAGACACTGTAAATGTATAAATTACAAAACAGAACACTGTATAAATAAACATTGAGCAGACTGAACTACATGTATACCTCTTTTTTTTCTCTGAAAAATAAATTAGCATACACATATGTACAGTGTGGACATGATTCCTTGCCCTAGGACTGTTCCACCGGTTGATGGTGCTTTATCCATCCAGTACTGGTGATAAATGGACATAAGCCATGTAGTCCTGGTCTTCCTCATCATCATCATCCTCCTGGTCTTCAGTAATGGCTATATGGGAGAATACATGGTAGCTGTTGTATGAATATAGACCACAACAGCGCAGAATTTTTGTGAGTAATAGTCTTTTATCCAAACGCCTCTGAGAAAGCCACAATCTAGCTTTGTGTGTGTGTTTAGGCTACTTGGCAGCTGACCAAAATTATACAACAAGATTTACATAATGAAGGAAGTCAGTTCTGTGACAGCAGAAGTCTGATCAGAGGCTTTAAAGGGCTCAGGTCTGTTTGGCAGATCTGTGAATCGAGACAAGAAAGTGCTCTTGCATTCCACGACTGGCTGCTTTTTCTGCTTGTGTGTCTAAATCCATTATTTTGGATGCACAGTCGTTACTGGGCAGGGCGACACCCTGTGCAGCGGCCCGACCGTTGCTACATGGTCAATGGCACAGCACTGGCACAGTTCTGAGGTATATATAATATTTATATTTTCCTACATAAAGGTTTACATTAAAAAAAATGACACAGGCAAAGCAATGAAACAAATATGCAGTCCCTCACAAATAAAAAATTTTTACGACGACACAATCACAGCAAAACTGCACACACAAATTCACTTTGCTAATGTTAGCTGTCTAACAGCAGAGAAGAATCGAGAAAGCATCGCTCTACAAACAACATATTTTTGTCCTGCAAACTGTAAAATGCTGTAGTCATTCAAACCATGAGGTGATCATAAAGTTGGTCCCTTAAAATGATGTACATACCTTAAGGCACAATAACATTAAGGTAAGCAGTCAAGATACTAAAAAAAATCAGCATTTATTCACATTGATTTGTTTGCTAGCACAAATTGGAATGTAACTCAACTATTTCTCATGTTGCTGTAATATTTATGGCACAGCTAGCTTCATTAATCCATTATCAAAGCTAGTAAACCATCTGTCAAAATAGGTAGTCTACAAGTTATAAAATTCTTTCACTTTTAAACAATGGCACCAATGTTACAATCACCTTATGTGAGTGTAAGAAAAAGAATTCTCTTTTCAAACCCTCAGACAGATTGGCAGAGCTATTTGATAGTGCATTTGAAATAATTGATTACAGCCAAAAGCGGAAATCAACAAAAAACATCATTTATAAAACACTTACATGATAACCATGAATATGGCTATGTGACAATGGAATCGACAAGCTGATATGATTATATAAATCTCTACATTTACACTATAACAAAGGGGAAAATGAACTCAAAGTTAAAGCAACCTCAACAGGTCATTAAGACTCTTACAAACTGATCTAGAATTTAAGCGTGATGTTTTCTACTAACTGCAAAACGTTAGTCTGCACATATTTTTGTGTTAGTTACATGAAGAAAATTAGTATAAAAGGACTCCTAGAGAGAGCTCTTTGTAACATATTTCAACTTTTTTACATTGTATTCATTGATCTGATTTTGTAGGATCTTTTTAAATAAATGTTTTCTTGCCATATTTTTTTCTCCCCAAGAAAATGCAAAATTAATGAAGCCAGCCAAAGAGGACATGCAAAGAACTTCCAATCTTTAGTCCTTTCTGTAGCTTAAATCTTAGCAGCAGGAAGGTAATGAAGAGGCGTTATTTGGAGGGGGTGGGGGGGTTTGGTGGGGGTTGCTGGGGGCAGCATTGGATTGTCTTTTAATATGTATTACTTACAGTTGCAAGATCCTGAATGCTTAACCTCCAGGAGAACCCCCAAAGAGCAAGCGGCCTGCTTCATGGCGCACTCGCTGGGATACGTAGTGTTGTCGCTGGCACACACTGCCTCCTCCGAGCGACTTTCTGGGCACGACTCAGCGCAAACTGCACAGCGCCCACGACCCATCTTTGCATCCCACAGACACTTCTTTCCAGCACTACAATGAATGTCATCACATGACTTGGCCTCTAAAAGAAAACAGAAGACAGAAAACTTAGCAGATCCAATTCCCACTGGAGAAAAAATAAACTAAATAATGCTTTAATGCTTCATATGCGACAAGCATAAAAGTGATTGTTTTGTGGAGAGTCTGGGAGGTAGATCTTGCAGAAAGAGCCACAGGCAAGTTTAGTTCAGTTTGTTATAAGAGACTAGATGATGTTGCCAACATCAGGAAACAATTAGACACCAATGACTTTCTTTTGCAAATAATAATCACAACAGAACTGTCACAAGAGACTATAAAGGAACAGAATGTATTTGGGATTTCGCCACTGTTGCATTTGCTCTCTGAACTGATATCCCATTAAAATTGCACATAAAAACAAACTGTACTATTTCTTAAAACACTTTCAGTTTATACAGCTTATCAAAAAATAAAAAGTTTGGTTAACATTTGGGACACTTACTGATGCATTTCCCTTCATATGCCACTCCAATGGATCTGCCAAGCAAGCAAGTGGCTCTTCTTAAATGGCATGCGCTGGCATAGACAATCCCGTCATTGCCACAGAGGTACTGCTCAGGAGATGTTACCTCTGGGCAGATGCGGTTGCATGTCACGCAGTATGCGTTGTTGGTCTGGTCCACCACACAAGTCGAGCTACCCGGACACAGAACGTCACGACACGTCTCTGAGA
This sequence comes from Botia almorhae, assembly GCA_036877575.1. Classification (NCBI taxonomy): domain Eukaryota; kingdom Metazoa; phylum Chordata; class Actinopteri; order Cypriniformes; family Botiidae; genus Botia; species Botia almorhae. The sequence continues at coordinate 64,695 of JAZGTJ010000405.1, read as the reverse complement.
GGACGAGAAGCAAAGACTGATTCATGCTGTTTAACCTACCTACTTTTCTCAATTATTTTCCAGATATCCAAGTTCAGCACAACTAATGACCTATTTTCCCAAAATGCCCTGAACTCTTCTTTACTTAAGTGTCATCTAGTACAAATATTCAAATAGTCAAATATTGCAAGTTTACATGGCAATATTTTGTTACAATGTGTAAAATGTTTTGGTCTGCACTCCAGTTTTAATACTATAGGACTGCTGTCCTTCAAGGTTGGACAATATTTATAAAACTCAATTGGTGAACTTGTTAGTATAATTGCAGGATTAAGACCTCTGCTGGTATGAAAGCTGTGTGCCACCTACTTTTGCATTTGCCTTGATACTGCACTTCCAGGTCAGGGTGCCCTTTGCATTTGGATTTTAAAAGGGCACATTCATCTCTGTAGGTTTTCCCATCTGAGCCGCACACTGGCCCCTTCCAGGTGATGTTGGAGCAGTCTGGAGCACACACGCAGCGGGGCTTACTCCTCCTGTTCATTTTACATTTCTTCCCAGGACCACAGTCCACATTGTCGCATGTCTCTAAAATTCAAATACAAAGAATCACTCATAGAAAATAATAAATATATTATATGCATGTAATTCACAGATTTTTATTTTATTTTATCTCCATGACACAGCATTATTATATAATTATAATTTTAATATATTTGCATGCAATTTATTTTATTATATATAATAGTGTTAATTGTTATTCTTTTGCTATGCACTTCATCTGAACAGATAAACGTGGGAATCTACCTTTACAAGGTATGCAGTTTGGAGCACCGCCATTGAAGATCATCCACCTGAATAATGTGCTGTTTGGCACATCTTCCTCAGTCCAAGATGTACCGAGCCTCCCACTTCGGCAACATTCCTCTCGACTCATCCCAGGCATGTAGAGAACCTGACATCTCCCGTTCTTCCCTTGCTGCAGCCAGCAGTTACCAGCTGTAAACGAAAAGGAAAAATGCCTGTCGTATTAAAGTCTGAAGCCAATGACCCAGACACAACACGTGCAGCCTGTATTAGCTGGAGCTCTCCCTGCTCCCCCTCCCCCGCTGTATTTTGTCTGATTTTTCCCAACGTAATGCGACTGTTTTACACTTGCATGCCTTCACCCAGACAGCTCAAGGGATCTCAGTCTGTTCGGGAATGTGCTTTTCCTATCGTCGATTATATTATGACCGTGCAGAGATTTATTGTCTTAAAGTAAGTGCCAGATTGACAGACTTATACCTATTTAAACAATGTGCATGGTAGTCTAGACTCCAGTTCCTCAAGCGCTCTGTGCCAACTGTCTGCGCTCATAACGTTTCACTAGACTTACAGGATCGGTACAATGCTTTTCTTATCAATAGAAACGCATTTAATCACTGCTCTTAATAAGGTTCAGATGATGCAATCTGTATATTTAACTGTCGGGTCAACTCTAAAGGGAATTAGTCGTGTTTATTTATTAAATTAAGCAATCGCGCCGGGAAAAACCATGCACCAGACAGTCCAATTAAATCATACAGTCACGCAAGCTTCATCAAACTTTGTTATAAAAATGATCGTGGCGTTTGATGACATTTACGCAAAACGATTAGCATTGTTGTGCCTGTGTAATTCAATGCATAAAAATGATAAAACATTTTTTTTTGCATTTGTTCACTGACTTGAATGTTTGAAAGCCAGACGAGGTTAGGTAGTGTCTAATTTCACTACATACTCTCTAAAATACAGTCGATGTCTGGGTCATTTAACTGAACGCAGGTTTACTTAAGATTTTGCCAAATTTGTATTTATACAAAACACTCATTGTTCAGTTCAATGCTAGACATGACTAATAATAATACTATTCCATTATAATTAAATAATTTATGCATTATTATCATGGTAACTCAAGACACGCATGTAGAAGCCGATAAAATCCATTCGGTGGCCGAAATTCATCTCGGTGCCCTTTCATGTAGACGGTGAAATTGATCTCTTACATTTACTCATGTCTGTTGCTTAGTTTTGATCATCTCTACATAATCATTTAATCTGAACAACTATTGATATTGGTATCTGACAATTTTACAGCTATTAAATTACGATAGTAAAATTAATTAACGGATGAATATTAAGGTACATGTAAGGACGCACCTGTCTCGAGACACCGAGACAGGCGCAAACCAAGAACAAAACTTTACGGTTGTTCTGTGTTAAAGCAGTTCAGTTCATTCTAAAGACTTTGAATAAGCAATTGTTGCAAATCCCAGACAAAAGCCTAAAGCATATTAAGAATAATTTTAAAGTAACAATTATGTAAAAAAGTGCACTCACCTTGCACTTTTTGATCTTCAATAAAATAACAGAGCCATAAGAGTAATAAAATCATTCCCGGGTCGAGCTGGTGACGCTTTAGCATCCTTATCATGTTTAAAGAGAGAAGGAGTATTGGGACGAGCAGCGCAAAGGTAATCTTCTTACTCAGGCAGTGCTGAATGAATGCTGCTCTGAGAGTGCCACCTCTTTTTAAGTGTATAAGGGGTCTCGGGCCGACTGTCTGTGGTGTGGGCGGTCTTCCTCTCTATGGGGGTGGGGAGAAAGAGTTTTTTCTAAGTTCTTTCAATCCAAATCAGGTGACATGACTGGTTGAAACTTTCTCTCGCCCCAAATCACTTGTGTTTTGCTGGGTGCTGAATATTAAGTCGCAGGAGACATAAAAATATCCCAATTACTCATAAAAGTATCTAAAGAACGTTGCACTGGGACTCTGGAGATGTACCGTTAGAGGCATCCTTCCTTCATGATATTTAAGAAGGAACTGATATTCTACTGTCAAGAGCTTAAAGAAAATAATATTAACCATGTAGATTTATGCATGTATATCTGAAGAAAACTACAACATACTTAAATCGTCGCACCATGTCAGCCAGTCTGAAAGACCATGTTAAAGGTGAACATGTAATAACCCGAGACTCTGCCTCGAGTTATGATAAACGAATAAAACAGGATATTAATAGCCAGCTGTACTAATGAAAAACTTGCATTTTTTTACCACAAACCTATGTAGACATGGGCAAAAGCAACTTTCTAGGCCACTCTGATTAACAGTGTTAATTTAATACAAGGTTACTGTTGAAAGGTGATCTGCACGAGAAGACAATGGATTACAGATTTAACGCGAGGAAGACTATTATTAGTAGAGACAGGTGTTGCTATTTCCCTTCTGGATCACAATTTCTATCCTGTTCAATTTCCGAACGGCGGTGGCGCAGGGCAGACTCCCCGAAATTCATTTCCATAGAACTGAGACAAGCGAGGCTGGGGAGACTTCTCTCTTTGATGGAGGTGCACGTGCGACCTCTTCTGCAAGCTGTTCGCCATGACCATCTTTTGAGCCACAATAGGTTAGAGGCAGGAAAACGGACCATGCGTGTACACGCACTTGTATTATTTCATGGTTTTAAACGAGAGAAAGCTTCGGATGGCAGTCCTATGTTAATTTCACAAGCAATAACACCAAAAGGATTTCTATTTTCTTTTTGCATTTGATTTAAAATGTCGGGTTCAATGAGAAAAAAATGTATACAAATATGATGTAATTAAACACAGCACCCGTTCCACATAATCTACCTGTTTCACGTTTTGCAAAACCAGCTCTAGACCGGAGTAAATTTATCTGTAATAATATTGTGGTAAATCGAGTTTCTAATGACGAGTAAACATCTGTAAGCCATTCATTCAATTTAACTGACTTCAGATCAGACAGTCTCTCGTGTATGGCTTTAATTAAACTTAATACAGACGTTAAATACTGTCCGCCAGCGTATGGCTCATTCAATTATAGGGATCAATAATCGAATAAATAAAGAGAAATGCTTGGTGAAAATAACCAAAACACCTCCTTTATGAAACCTAAAAGACAACTACATTTAATTGTAACTCCACTCGGCTATAGCTAAATGTAGCCTCATTATTAACTTTGGGTATAAATCACATACTATACACACTGTAGTTCCAATCAGTTGACCTTGTTTAAATATAAGTATTACTGATCTGATCAAAGCATGATCACAAGTAGTGCTTAAGTTCATGCCAGGAAATGTTACCTCTCTGAATGTTGTCTTAACTTCACCTGTCAGTTACAAAGTCAACCACACGACAGCTATATTGATCTATGAGTTTATAATCACAGCACACTCCTTGGCTGCAGTGTTTTCCCGTGTTATGTTGTTCACGCAGAGGCAACGGTCATCACTTGCTTGGTTTCAAAAACATGTATCCAAAACAAAATCCACTTTTGTATTTTTTCACAATACCATTAGCTATTTGCTTACTTTACGCTTCTTGGATCTGAACAAATATTTATTATTATAGTATTTAGATGATGGAATCTTTTGTTAATGTTCTTAGTAGAATATTTAGATGATACCCTGTATTTCCTAGATATAGACTATCGATAAATAAATCGACCTGAAAGGTTTTAGTATTGTGGAAACCAAAGTTAATGAAACTCACCGATAATGCTTTTTGCAGCGATATAGCTATACATGTCGCATAAGAATTACATTTTGTTGATTCAATCAAAAACATTCAAGGTGTGACGTATGTAGGGCAGGTGTTTTTATATCTGTTTCGTGTACTTTCGCATTTTGTGTACTACTGTATTTGATATGAAATAATAAACCAGCCATATTAATAAGGGTTTATGGTATGAAAGCCATCGATAAGAAAGCCATAGCCGCCCTAAGTCTGCTTTATATATCTTGGTATCGTCACATGTGAATTGAATCGTAAATAAAATGCTGACATCTAGTGGTAGTATAGTGTTTGTACAGTTGTTGTACGCTGGAAGGTAAGGAATGTAGATTTAAAGGTAAATGGTAAATTATATTACTAATTACATAAGACATAGAACATTAATGAGAACATCAGTTTGGTCTTCTTTAAGCTGACTGGATAAGCTTTGTAACAAGGGTAGTGAAGAAATACCATGGACAACTGGACCTATAGCTGTTTCTGGACTAATATATGGTAATAATTTTCAGACCCCAGAAAATGTGAACAGAGCAGAAGCAGGATTTTCCCCAGCCTGCTCATATACTCATATAAGTCTTTTCAACTATTTGATTTGCTTTATGAACTTTTACTCATTGATATCTGTGTAAGCACTTACTGTAAATCTGTAGTTTAATGGCTTGTTATAAGGATGGACAGGCCATGTCAAAAAACATGTTATGTTTGCATAGATGGAGCAAAATAGCACTTTAAAGGCTCAGATACAGTTCACATCACTGACAGAAATTCCAAAACTTCCTGAAATCCAGGACTAGAATGTAAATAAGGAAACAAAGAAAAATCAATTATAGCTAAGTGGACATGTACACAATGAAAGTGAAAGTCCTAACCATTTACAAGAGCACCATCTTGTGGTTGGTAGGAGAAAGCACAGAAATCCTCCTAACATAATGTTTCCGGCCCGCGTCGGCTGATCTGTTATCTGTTATCTGTTATTTTATCTGTTATATCTGGTTTTGTAATATGATCATATAATAATATTAATTATATAATATATTATACATAATATAATATAATAATATTTGTAATGTGATATGATAAAATGACTACTTAATAAATATATTATCAAATATATATAGCCAATATGTACAGTAAATAGTATATGAGTATAGTATGCCATGTTCTGTCATGATTTAATGTACTGTGTACCAAACTACTTGACTCCAGGACTATTTCCAGCATACAATGGGCAATCATTTTGCAATAAATATTTTAATGTACAATGCAGCCGATTTTTCACTAAGCTGCGCCATTGTGGGCACTTAACATTTTAGATGTTCAGATGTCACCAACAGTAGACTAATTATTTTTTTAAAAAACAATATAAAGTCATGCCTTTAAATAGGTTCAATTATACAATAGTAAATAAATAGTAAAAATAAATCAAAACAAAAGAGACAGTATTGATTCAACAACTCTAAAGCTAATGCAGTGCATTTCCTATAGATGGCAGCATTTAACCACATTTAAGCTAATAAACTGGACTCTCAAAAAGTACCGATTTTAGACATTATAGCTTTAAATTTAAGTGAGTTTGTAGGGCAGTAAAATTTACAAATGATGACTGTGATAAGATGTGTTGTTATGCAACAGTCATGCATTCGATCTGATTGTGTCTGACTACTAGAGACTGTGGTGATGAGGTCATAGGCACTGGACACTCCAAAGACTCTATGCTACACAATGTCAACCTGATGCTCTTTGACTACACGAGTACCCACAGCATTGATCAGGGAGCTGAGCCATTCCCATGATGCTCCACAAAGGATCCCATTTCTAAGGAAAAACAAGCTGAAATCAATCTCTGTCAGCTGTTGGCTTGACAAGGTCAATAAAAGATAAACCCTCCATATAAGATAACTTGGTCTAGACGTTATTGCTTTCATGACCATAGAGCAGAATTTAATTTAGCATGGCTTTTTGGCTGCTCACACTTGATGCACATACAGTTGCTTAAACTAATAAAACTGTATTATAGCTGCAGTCATGTAAGGTTGGGAGCTGCTTACAGTCCTTGTAGTATTACCACACAGCACAATACTGGTGACAAAAAACACATTATGTAAAAAGATGTGCTATGTATAAATCACCACATGACAAAATAACTGCAAGTGACAATGGACACAATAAAAACAGCACAGATACAAGCAGCAAACAATACAATAACAAAATGTAAAAACTGGCATGCTAATCTTCGTAATTGAATTATGTTGTGGGGCATTTAAACATTTGAATATACATTAGTATGTTATGTGTCTGTTACCTTATATTTTAAATATTACTTGAAAAGGTTTAAGTTTGATTATCTAAAATCAATCCGTGACAAATTTTCCAGTAAGTAAGTTTTCCAATTGTAAGTGATTAGTTATTTAACAAGAGAAAAATGCACACTGCTGAGGAAGCAGTAGCCTTTAGGCAGCACTGAACTAGCAGGGACAATGAAGTTTAATCTGTGTAGGGCAGAGAAGGCACCATTGTGCCAGTATGCCCTCAGGGTACATTATTAGGTCAAACCAGGCCGTGACTCTAAGCATTTTCTGCACTTTGCAAAATATTGACAGGGAGCCGCAGCTTGCGCCATCGATTTAAATTTAGAGAGATAGCGACTGGCCATTGTATCAGGGTGATTAATTAAAAAGCAAGCTTTTTTATCATGGCTGGCTGATTCACACTGCAGGGTGGAACAGTGTGGATTAGAAAGAGGCAAGGGAAGGGGGTATTAGATTCGGGACAGCGGACAGGCCTGGCTCTGGATGTCCGCATTTTGCTGCAAGGAAAAATGGATGAAAAACATTAGCCATTCGTGTGCTACTTAGTTTTGACAGCTTCTGCTCCAGGCTCCTGGATTTCTGACCCATTACTGCAGCCCTGTGTGGCATCTAGTTGGTGCATTATGTTTCATGTCATCTCCAATTTGTCTCAATGTGGTTAATGTCTATTGAGAAAGCCAGTTCTATTCTAGACTCTTCGTACCTCGGCCCACTCAAGCAACAGAAAATGTATGGATCAGCTGAATTGTTGTTCCATTTATTATGTGCATTCAGTTGACAACAAACAGACCAGATGGGACAGTCTACAGTTTCCTTATGGGGCAGATGTACAAGGCCAAGTCTTTTACAGCTACTTAAAGACTTGGAACTGAACAGAAAGATCAATGTCACAAATGTGCTACTATCATCAAATAAGGACCTGCAGACTGCTCTAATATCCAACATAGCCTATGTGTTGGTGCTTATACAGTAAACCGATAAAGCTGTCTAATTGCATAGTACGCAGACACACTTTGTCAAATGGTGCAGCATTACAGTACAAAAGCTCTATATGGTACAGAGATGTCCAATGAGGAAAATAGCCCAAGTGTTTCTGCTGCTGTAGCCATATATAGTACTATAACATTACCAGTTTTTTTGGACTGCACAGCAGGCTGATTGTGCAAACTTGCAGCTGATGATCAATGGCAATTTGCACACAATTTTTCAAAATACAGATTTCTGTTTTAAATTACAGCAACTGAGGTAAACAGCACCTAAATGCATTAGAATATCACTCGCTTATCTCTAGAAAGGTCAATGTATTGAGGGCCTATTGATCTCAGATGAGTGACAAAACGGCGTGTGATAAGCATCATTTTGAGGTTCCATTAAATAATCAATGTAGTAAAGACTTTTTTCTCTTTTTTGCCACATGCCCCACGGACTACAAAAGGTCAGTGTTTGTTAGTTCATCGGCAGAGTGATTAATCAATCAATAAAACTCTTGGCCGGGAATGTCTGCAACTACGCAAAAAATGACACTGCCGTTTTAGTAGCTGGCTCAGTCTGGATTGTAATAACAACAGGCACAAGATGCGAAAACAGTTAAATCTTGAGCCAAAGAGCAGCTGAATAAATCAGTAATCCAATAGCCCAGCTAACAGGGAATGTTCTCAGAATGTTGGCTAATGTTCTCTAAAAGTTCTCAAAAAGTTACAAAAAACGTTCTTGCAGTAACGTTAGTAGAATGTTTTTACATTACATATCATATCAATATCAAACATTATTCAGGTTTGAATAGCGTTCTTATAACCAAGCAGTAACGGAAACGAAACTTTTAAAAACAGTTTTTAACATTCCTAAAACTTTCAACATTTTTAATGTTTTTGTTACTTAATGAAAGGGTTACGGAAACATTCTTACAATCCAAAATTGTTACAATAACAAAAAAAGCAAGTCCTTTATTCCATGTCTTATTACTTAAAACCTGTAAAGTCACATATTCCTCTCTGCTGAAGAAAACACAAAGCATTCTAGGAAAGGGACACATGGTTTGTGCGTTAACATGTTTGATTCATTATGTATATGGTCTAATTGCAGTGAGAGACCTCTGAAGGGCAATAAAGGGTTGTAACATAGGGCAAAGCATTGCTAATTGCCTTTTCCAGTGGCGTGACTGTGATACATCAGGCACTAAAAGACTATAAGCAATTTTTTTATGGAGGAAAGCTGGCCTTCATGTCACAGGGACCACAGAGGTTGACTGGCAGCAGACATATTTAGATCTCAGCAGTGCAGACTTGGTGCCTGCGTTATTTGAGGTCAGATGATTCTTATAGACATTTATGAGAAAGTACTGGTAAGGAACATAATAGTAAGGAAAAATAAATAAAGAAACGTCTATTCTTTCGTCTATTCTCCTAGTACTTCTGTTGAATTTAGGCATGTGTCTTTTGTGCGGTTTATGAGGTTGGGTTAAAACAGGACAACCTGGAAATTTGTTGTCATTAGTGGGCAGAACATTACCCACTATATATATATATATATATATACATATATATATTTATACACACATATCAACATTTTGTAAGAAGTAGTGAAAGGAGTGAATGATTGTAGAGTGTTTCTAGACACAAATCATTAGAAATAGCTCACAGTAAAACGTATTCTGCTGGTGTTTTCATTATGCTTTTGCTTAGACATAAGTAATGAACCACAAGCGGGGGTTTCAGCAGACAGTTTGGAAAGGCTGCAGTTGAAGTCCGTGAGGTCTGTTATTAAGGTCTGTGCCATTTGCTGTGACATTTTTGGCAGAGACAATGAAGTATAGAGGGGCTGAAAGAGAACAGATCAAAATCATGTAAGCTACAATAATAGCCTGAATATAAAAGTTGTTAAATGCTTTTTATTATAAATTTGTATGTTGTAAGTTCTACTACTGAAGGATTAATGGAAGCGAAACATTAAAATCCTTCTTTTGAAATCCTTGGTGTCTTGTCCATGTGGAAATCCACTGTGTAAAACACAGTTAAGTGCGTTATCCAGGAAAGCTTTATGACATTAAGATAATAATGCTATAATAATTCAATATTAATACCAAACATAATATAATAACTGCATCGCCTCTTTTTTGCCCAATAAAATGTACAAAAAACACAGCTTCACACCGTTAGTAACTAATTAGCAAAAGAATGGGAAAAACTGCTACAATTGTTTGTGTACATGTTGCAGTACACGGCTTTGTTGACACGTATTCCAATAATGCTCAAGTCTATAATTAAGGCTTTCCCACTGTGAGGCAGGAGATGAGGTCTAATCCATAATTAGCTCACCAAGTAAAGCAAATGCATTCTCATACAATTAAAGAAAAAACAAAACACAAACACACAACATTTATAGTGGCCCCCGTGTGAGCTTTCTCATTAAGAACTAAAATCGCTTCAGTGAATGCTGTTTAATGGAATTGAATTTTCTTTGATTGGAGTTTGCCATTCTTGACACTGTGAATCAACAACACATGGAGGATGTGTTGGTGCGTGCTGAACCAAGAAAACTAATAAACTGTATAATTAAAGAAATTAAGTGTTGCGTGGAGAGAACTGAATAGTGACTTCTGGGGGTGTCTGTTCATTAGTAAATTGTGCTGACTGCCGATGGGGCCACACGCTGCAGTAAGCAAAGAAACCAAAGGGTGGCACTAGAGACCCATTACCTCTCATTTACCTGCCGCTAAACTTCAGTCTATATATACATGCGTTACCTTGCGTTATGTGCCATCTCAGGTGAAACGTCACTGCCAAAAAAACGTATTTTTCATTTATTGACAAATACATTCTCCATCTATAAAAATACTACATGCATCCATAATGCCCTTGTTTCTCTTAGTGGAAAACAAATTGGAAATGGTATGGGGAGAGTTAGTGATTCTATTTTTTTATGTGTTACTTAGCAGCATTATGTCAATGAAGTCACACACCATATGAGACGGTCTGGTTCATTTCAATAGCTTAGTATAACATTCCTATTTAAATATTGTTAGTATTATTACAGCAAAAAGCCTGTACTCTGCATTAACACTGCCCACCATCAAGACAAAAAAGACTGAGAAAAAAAGAAAAAGGAATGAAAGTTCACTCTTAAGGAATTGAATGTCTGGCGCATGTTAATTGCTGGCATATGGAAAAAGCACCAAGGCTGTACCTGCCTGTCTCTCTTATATCTGTAATATTATCCCTCCACACTAATCTTTGGTGTGATGTTTCCTCTTTGTTGTCCTTGAGGTGATCAGCAATATGTTCCGTTATGTATAGTTTTACAGGTGTAATCTATACACACACAGTTGCAGAGTGGATCATCTATTATCCCTACAGAGCAACTGAGCAACTGTAATAAATCCCAGGTGAAAGGCCCCTGTCAAAATACAAGCACCATGGAACGTGTTGCTATATCACACCAGGTTAATGTTCTTTGTTGAGGGTAATCTCTCTGCAATATCAGCTTCAAAGACGTGGCAGGCATCCCGCTACCTGTTGCCTGAGGGGGGATTTGTGTCTTTTCGCACCCACAATTTCCTGCTCAGGGTGCAGTACAAGACAGTTGACGATCCATTTGGCTGATTGGCCAATGCTTGTTTAGACTGGTGACGTAGAAGCACCATCAGTTGTGGATAAAGAAGCTGATGGTGATTGGAAGATGGCATCTGTTGCTTTGATCTAAGGTTACATTGATTAGTTGTGAAAGTTTGGTTGTTTGGTGCTGGAATAGGTGATCAAGAATACTCATATTCTTGATTATGGCCAATATAAGTATGGGGTGTAGATTCACCCCCTTCATGGAAAGATAAAACAAGCTTAATACCAGCAGATAACTGATCTCGAATACAGTATCCAAGAATTTCAGAATGTTCAGCTAATCTTTCGTCAGACATGCCTCAACTCAACACACCAGCGTCCTCCATTGTGAAGTAGACAGTCTGTGAGACTGAATGTGATGAGAGCCTGAAGAGTCTGGTTGAATAACAACAAAGCTTAAATGAGACAATGTTCTCTATGTGGACCTTTACGTCAACTGTTTACGTCAGCTGTAGCAGGATAATGATAAGATTCCACTACCCCTCCTGCCGCTAATGTATGTGTGTGTTTTTCACCTGGTCTTCTTTCATTCTCTTTTTTTGACTATAAAAATGATATGCTCATCAATAGAAAGGCAAACAGACAGTGACATTAGCTGTCTGTTTCTACTTTAAAATTAAAGGCATCAAAAATAGAATTTTCCAGGCTCCTTTATGTAGTACTGAACCTGAATGCTGGAACATCCAGGTTTTTATGTGAAACACATAAAAAACTAACTTTCACATATAAACTTTCACATATAAACTTTCACATATTTTTATACAATGATAATATAAAGTGACCCCAGGCTGTCAAGCCCCAAAATGTCGATGAGCTTAAAAAAGGACAAAAAAATAAGTATAGCATAACCAATAGTATTGAAAATAATAAAAGAAGGTTCTTTTATTTTTTTGTTTGTAATTTAAAGATAAAGAAAGAGCTTGGACATTTGGAAAAACAGTACTGAGGGTAAGTAAAAAATTACAACTTCATATGGGTAAACAATACTTCAGTAAAAATGTAAATAATATACTTGTATATTATAATAAGGCTTGTATATTTTCCCTTCTTCCTTCAAATCATCATATTGAATAGTCTGTATACTACAAATAATATAGATTTTGCTAACATCAATGAGATAAAGGTCAGATTGTGCCAGAGGCTCTTATGGCCCCCTCCCCACCCTCATGTGCTCTTAATCCAGAGAAACACTAGGGCTTCCAGCACAGATTAGTGGTGTTAGCCTGCAGGGCTTTCCATTGGGTTGCCGCCTGAAAACAGATTCCTCACTGTGCCCATGACCCCAGTGCTAAGATGTGGATAAGTGCCATATGGTTGAAGGTGGATCCTATGGGGTCCAGTTCCTCTCAGACAGCTGGCCCCGGTGGTGCTCACAGGCAGCACACCCCTTGTGTCAGAGACCAAAAACATGTGCCATAGCAAGCTCGCTAAATGCTGCAGATATAGATTAGTGGAGCTCTGGCAAGGGACCATGCTCTTACACAGAGTTGAAGTTGAACAGAGGAGAAAAAAGGCTTTGAAATGGATCAACATCTCTCTCTCTCTGTTGTTTAAGGCACATGCAGAATATGATCAACAATTAAGTCACGGCTCAGGTTAAAAATAAACAAAAAAGAGCTAAATAAAAGCACAGGAAATATTTGTTTGATGGATCAATCTTACATTATTAAACAGGACTTTTTATTGTCTTTTTTGTTTTCCGCCTTTCTGCTGCAGTCTGTGTGCATGGTGGTAGCTGTAGAGAGGAAGTTTGAGCAGTCCTGAGTGCCATGGGCATATTAGTCTAATTTCAGAGTTGCAGATGTTGTCTAGATTGGATATGAGGGATTAAGATGTAACCCAAGAGCTCTTTAAGTGAGACCAGAATGGCTGAATATGCTTCTAAAGTCCTGGTGGCAGGCAACACCAGGCGATCTGCCAGGACAGCATTACTAGCAGGGCACTTTAACAGGGTTTTACAGCCGAGAGGAATTTAGAATGTATTTCAGAGAAGAGCTTTCTTAAAATGCTTTAGATCGGGTCTTCGAAAAAAAAGTCTAAAAATACCTAAATTGCCTGTAAACTGATGTCCATCATTGTTGTTTAAAGCAGAAATAAAGCATGTTTTCTTTTTGATTTCCAACAAAAACATTTTATTGATAAAACGAATGGAATAAGATAAAAAATTTCAATCTCTTGATATGATTGCTTCCTGGATTGCGCTTTGTATTATATTTTTCAGAGCGGAGGCGCTTTGAGGTACAGATTATCCAAAGGAAAGGTAATTTCCTAAAAGCACTCTGAATTATTTGGTTATAAAGGTGATGTAACAGTCGAGGACATGAATCTGATTTCTAGCTTTTAAGAAACAGCGAGTCAGTGTAAAAGCTGGAAGAACTGAAACAATTGATGGAAGATACATACTGCAGGTGACATCAGGTTGGCCTATTAAGGTTAAACAAAGCTTCTGCAGAGATGAATCAGTCTGAAGATGAAGCAGCTAGAAAAAAGGAGCTCTCGAGGAAAATAAAGATGAATCAGAATAGAATAAAAGAAATGCAATCATCATAATAAAATGTAATTAGAAAGGAGTGGATCGTGCAGAAGACAAATATCTCTATATATGACTGGCATCTGTTGGGCGGTTTGACGCTCCCACATAGTAAAAGGAGATTATGTTCCAGCATAAATTGAGCTTTTACTTTTTAAAATTTCAAATCCACCAGGCCTAATCTAATCTTATTGCCCCCAATCCAATTTTTAATGCTGGCTACACATAGGATTAGAGTGTTGGAGTTTGCTTTGTAGGCCATTTGACTGAAATGCAGCATCTGTGCTGGTTGTTGAGTGAGATGCGCATTCAAGGATCAGCCTGAAACATACAACTGATGAAGACAAGGAATTCTTATAACAGATTCTTATATCCTGTGTATATAAAAAAATCCTGCATTTACAGATACTTTCACATTCAATACACTAGCTGTAATGAAGTGTCTGCTTTATATGAACATAAATGGACAGATATTTGAGCAATTAAATCTTATTATCAACATACATTCTATCAGCTGTTCACTCAGTTAATAGAATTTTTACACATGCATTGAACATCTAAAGGAAAACATTGAATTGTCTTGTAGTGTAAAAGCATGACCTCTCTGTGACCTCTTCAAGTTAGGTAGAACAAAAACACGAGGGGGGGGGCTTAAATGGCTACTACACATCACAGCTTCGCTGTAACAGAGAGCCACCATAATGAACAGAATGGAAATGTGCTTGACTGCATTTCTGTGAAATTCATTCTCTGACTGCACAGCTTAACCACCACAAACAAGCCATCGTCAGCCTGTTTACACAGGGTGTTTATGTAGTGATAAGCCAAGGTGATGTCAGGTTTGCATGCTGAATAAATATTTGCCCACAGACTGCCAGCTGTTTGTCAGGATGCCATTAAGCAGACGCGTCTCGCAGCAGCTATCCACTAGCAGCTCTGCATTCCCTCGTCTCATAGCATGAGCAGCCTCCTGCTTCATCATTATACATACGCAAATAAATCCCAGGTCCAGGTGGGCTTACACAAGAGTGAGTTCACTAGAGATCATTGATCAGAGATCTTTTATGAACACATTCCTTCAAATTTGCATTGTTTACTTCCCTCTATGTTGACACTGCTGCTTTTCATACAATAAAAGTGAATGGTGACTAAAGGCTATCTAGCTCTAAAACTAAAACATCATAAAATTATAAAAAACATTATATGATAGCCTTGTTTAAGATAGAGACAGACATTTTATTTGTTATTTATTGAATAAATCCCTCTGCAATATAGGTCTGACAAATCATTCATGTGATTAAATATGCACATTGACATTTTTATTGCACCATTGACATCAAACGCGGCATGATACATCTTACTTGAATATTTGCTAACATGAATGAGATTTTGCAAGTGGCCTTCATAATACTTGGATTATAACACATATAGTACATCTTGTCCATAGCCTCTATCATTCATTGAATGTTTTTTTATTGTATGTTTTAACTTCACATAGACAATGTTGTAACAGGATCTGTCCATTAAAAGCAATGACAGCTGTGATGAAAATGTTATTAGTTGTAGGACTCCCCCACAGTTTCATTAATAGATACATCATCATCATGATATGTATGGTCATGTACAGGAAGAGGGTCAAATTATGACACCAGTCTATGATCATAATCACAAACATAACATCACAATAATTAAAGAGTTACATTTTAAATCCTAAATATTTTGTATAAACCGTAGGCTAATCAAAACATTAAACAGCTTGTTTTTCATGTAGTAACCCATCAATAGCCACTAAAAATCCAGTAAGTTTCAGCCAGGCTATTTAGACATTCTGTAAACAGAACATAATGCTATTGGAGCCCTTTACCCAATGGACCATGAAACTCCCTCCAGCCTTGGTGAGGGAAGTATGCCTGCTACACTGGGTATATCACTAAGTAGAGACATCAGAGCCCAAGTGTAAACATCATTTGGACACCGCAGTTTTTCCACTCAAATGGGTTTGATGTTGATGAAGAGAGACCTCCTTTGAAAGCGCAACGATCTGCACTATGGATGATCGATGCTGCTGGGAATGGACAGTAATTATTTGTGTTGCTGAGTGGGGGTGGCTGTGCCTAAAGAGATGGAGCAAAGTTCTCTGTTTTTTTTTTATCGTATCTCTCTAACCACCGGCCTTTTGATCCAGCAGATAGTCAGATTGTAAAAGAGAATCGAGGGAAACAGCAAATGTGACTTGTGTGGGGCTGTTTTTTTACAAGGCACAAAAGGTTGCAGGTTTTTATGGTGATGCTGTAGTGATTCTAGCTACAAATCTAGAAGATCTGAACGAATTAGTCGCACTTTAGAAGAAGCATCCAAATGTATATCATTTATACAAATTGTGCTAGTTATAAGAAAAGTTATTAGCTATTTTAAGAAAATTATCGAGGAACAGTAATAATAAAAATCAACAGCAAAGACATGCAAATACTCGAGGAGCTGTAACAGAACAAAGAGACAAGGTAAAAACCAACCAAGTCAATCTGATGAACATGCCAACATCATTACTAATTTAGCTTGAAAACCCAATCTTCACATGAATGGAGAGAGAATGCCCCATTGCTCAATAACCTGATGGGAAATTGAAAGGAAACTTCTGTGCTCCCGTACAAAGCCTTCGCATTTCCGTACAGAGGTGCACACGGTTGGCAGGTACTGTCATCTGCTGGTGACAGAGTGTGTTTTTCTGCTTGAAGAAACATCTCACGTTTAGATCTGCAAGGGACAAAATATAGATTCTGCCCTGAGAGAGACCGTAGCTGTGCTTTTTCTACTGGGTCATTTCAAGCATGCAAGGGTCACTTTATGATAAAATGCAAAAATCCAGTCAATTTTATTTAATCAGTTGAAATGGCAAAGTGTTTTCCAGATCATTAATCAAGTGTTCTCTCACAGAGGGGGCTTGTCTGCCAAGGCAGACTGACTCGGCTTGGAAAGGAAAAATAATAAGAATTTATTGCAACACAGTCATTTCACAACAGAACCAGCATCATTGCTAATGAGTGAAGCCACACTGCATAACTGAAGGACAATATAAGAGAAGGACATGCTTTATGTTGTGTTTCTGCTGCTTTTGAAGGCAGATTTGTCATTTGCTGTGTAGACTTTGGACATACATATCTTATTCTTGAAAGCTCTAACTATCTGTCTGTCTGTCTGTCTACTTATATTTGTAAAGACCCAGACCCTTTGTTTTTGTTATTTTCTGCATTTTACTTTTACATTTTTCAGCTCTATGACAAATTGCTTGTAATACAAATTTGTCTGAAAGTTACTTTGAATAAAAGCATCTGCTAAAAAATAAATGTAAAAAATGCCCAGAAATTAAAATAATAGTAATAATAAAGGAAATAAGCAACAACATCAGTTTGATTACACACACAGATTGTATGTCTCCGTCAATGATCTCATGACTAAAATGGCAAATGCTGCCATTCCCTCATGTCAACAAATATATATAATGTAAAAGTGTTTTATGATGGAACAGGGTGATCTGTATTACCTTTTTTCATTTTTATCTCCGCCTTCATTTTAAATGTTTTCTTTCAGCACAACCAAACCATACTGGAACAACTAAATGCACCAACTTCAAAATCACATAGCCACATCTCTATGGGGACCCTTAAGTGAATATAATTGCACCCAATGCACAGCAACAGCTTGGATCAGTAATAATAGTGTTTTTGCACAAGTGCTGTGCCAAGGCTAGGGCCATTCCGGTCCTAGCAGTCTCTCCTTCTCTGCTCCAATTTGATCAAAGCTATTAAAGGCAAGATAACAGAAAATCAGCAAGGCCCTAAAATAGAGCGGAGTACAGCTACACAGTCCAACATTTCTTCTCTGTTTTTTATGTTGCTGCTGTGTTTTTTAGGTGCATGTGTTATTCAAAATGAAGTTCTTTGATGCCTCACACCGTACGTGTGGGCACACGTACAAATGGCATTCTAAGCCAGGACAGTATTTTAAATCATAAAAAAAATAGTTACACTTTACTTTAAGGTGTCCTTGTTGCTGTGTAATTATAAGTACATGGTACTATTAATTAGCAACTTGTACTTACTATTGGATTAGGCTTATACATAATTTACAGTTAATACTAGTAAGTACATGTAACATGAACATGTGTCATGCAGTCATATTTTTACCATTCTCTTGTGGCAAATAAACTCTGTTTGACCCATTTAATGGCTGTAGTACTATTTTAAAAAGGGTCAAAGGTTGCTTCTGTGCAGGTGCATAAAAGCTCACCTTCAAACTTCAAAAAAGCATAAAAAGGGAGAAAAACTTCATAATAATACCTCACAACACCATAATACAGTATCACACACATTCATCAGACTCGTCTGAAACCCTAAGTGGCCACTCTGAGAAGCTTCCCCTGCATTTTTTCAAAATGGCCCCTGGGAATTCTAAATACTACCCACTCATATTCCATAAAAAAGCAAAGTATGAGTAACATTATCCATCTAAAGCAGAAAGATAGAGATGTTTAGATCCCATTTTGTTAATAGCATATGGATGGTATTGTTATGTTATTATCCCTTTGTTGTGCTGAGCCGGGGACCACTGCCGCCATGGAAACCTCAAAAAGCATTAGCATACCTGGCTAATATTTCTGTTATTGAGGAAGGTTAAGAGCCCAATTGCATAATGCATCACAGTTAGCTGAGAGCTACCGTTTCGGATTCTTTACACATAGTGCTTTTGGTTTCTTGCAAAGACCAACTGGACTTAAAAATATCTCAACAATCTTGTGAAACATACATGATTTGGGTTATTTTTTCATACAAGAATCTGAATCAATATATATTCTGGATTACAGACTTTGCCTAAAAGAGGCCAAACAAAGATGTCTACAGTAACTTTACAGTAACTCTGCCTAGAGATCTACTTAGGTAAGGAAAGAGGAGGTTGAGGTCTATATTATTGCATAGGACTAAAGTCTGAAAATCTGGAAATCAAAAAACACTTCACCACTTCATCTCCAGCCCCTGAGCAAGGTCAGACACACTGAGTGCGTAATAAATAGGAGCCAGTCCAAGAGCCATTATCTTGCCTCCATTGCGCGAGGAGTGTGGTGACCTGGCATTCTAACAAATGGAGGGGAAAACTCGGCCTGGAGATGTAAATCCCTCCTCCGGTTCCCCCATGAATAGTATTGCTCAGAGGCGGTGACCCGAATGGGAGTGTACCACCCAGATCAGAAATAACAGAGGAGGGGAAGACGGGGCTCCCGTCAGAGGAGGAAAGGGTGTGTAAAAGAAATGATGATTAGGGAGAATAAATGAGATGTCGTGCTGAGCAAAATATTACCATCAAACGACATCCTTGGTTGGGGTTTGAGTGACAACCAGCATGAAAAATGCGGGATGCAGGTTAGCTGTTGGCTTGTGTTCTTTATTTGTCCCTGCGTGGGTGAAAGACTGTGAGAGGGGGAGAGTTACTTTTATCTTGGTTAGGGACTTAGTTTCATGTGGGAACTATTGATTGTAGGATGCGTTTTGATCAAGACTAATACAGTACATGCATGTATAGCTTTTAGTAGACAGGAGATAATAAATAACCTTAAAAATGTGAAACTCAATGCTCCTGACTGCATTCATCCATTGAGACATCTTCCTCTTAACACTCAATATTCTATTTTTATTGACCTTTTAGCACTGCTGTACAGTCTTGGGTCTGGGGAATAACTGAAGGTGCTCAAGCTCAGCTTGTGTAAAAACAAAAAGCTCAAGAGACCCTTAAGAATTTGTTCAGACTAGCAGTAAAAATCTTTTTTAGTATACTGACTCAAATCCTTTTTTATGTAACTGCAGAATAATTACACTGAGGAAAAATGACTCAGTGGAGTGGTAATTATAACAAAAACAGCATTTAAAGCAAAACATCTATTTGGTATTTCACTTTAATATTTTGAGTAATTTATTATGAGTAATTTATCAGTGCCTTATTGTTATACTAAGTTAAATTTACCTAAAAGACTAAGCAGTTAGATTGTACTGTTGCAAGGACATAATTGGGCATTTTGAGTTCTCAGAACTATTTTAAGCATTTTTAATCAAGACAAGACAAGTGTGAGACTTAATATTGTTCTGTTTGTATTAGTGTTCTTTCTGTTGGTATTTCAAAATTTTTCTGTTATGTTAGTGTTTTTTACCACTGTGCTGAAGAGTACCACATTTGCTTAGGCTGAGAACAGGCTTATATAAAACAATCTTGCAATGTTGTGATTAGAAGGCATGGCAATGAAGATGCTGGTGCTGGGTTAACACTCGAATCACTTGCAAGAGTTTGCATAACCTAAGAGTGTTAAAAACATGTTAAGTCTTAAGTTAAAAATTCTCAAAAGTCTATATTCCAAAATTCCAAAAAATAGTTACAAATTAGACAATTATTTACCTACAATATGAGCATAGAGATATAAAATTGATGTGGATTGCATAGCTAAAATTACAAACTAATTTTGAGGGTTTTTAGCTAATATTGCATAATTGCAAACATTGGTATCTTGGAAAATCTTGGTTTGCAGCACTATTTGATCTCTACTGAAGCTAAAAACACGATTTTACTAAGGAAACATTTGAGAAGCATGAGATTTCAGCAAATATATCAATTTGATCTCCATGTAAACTCATTGTTTTTGTTTTGACATTGGTACATTATGACATCTGTCATAGCATAGTCAGGAAATGCATGCATGTCACTGTGTTTAGTATTGCATTATCTATTGACAACATTTAACAAGTAATCCTAGTTTTTCATTATGCTGAAATCTCCCCCACATTTCATTTAGCCATCTTTCAGCATTGAGCTTTTAGTATCTTGACCATATAATCCCTGATGTAAAAATCATTATGAATTTGTCCAGATGTATATTACAGTGATGCTTTTTCATTCGGGGAAAACTCTCACATTGTGGATTACACCCTTATAACCTGATGGCCTTCAGGGAGCCTTAGATCTATTTAAATTGATTTCATACATTAAAAGCCATTTAGTTATTAGATGTTTTGAAGAATGTGATTGCAACAGATAGGAGCAGTTTGGGAAGGAATTAAAAAATGGAGGCTAAAATCTCAGGATTTTGTGCAGCTGTGGAGGAGCAATATGCAGATGGGTTTCATCCCAGGAATTAGCAGAGCTGCTCTGTTGCCCTCTCTATTTGTTATTAAATCTACCCAAGAGCTGCTGCGAAAAATGCATTAGGAAGTGCATTAAACCACTTCATGACACATTTATGGCATTTTCCTCACTTTTGATTTGTGTTCCCCCACATGAGTGGAACTTCCCACCATATGACTGTAGCTGGAGTCATGCCAAAGACAGCACAGAGTGGACATGGGTGAGATGCATGAGACCATCAGTACTGTGATAATGTGACGAGAAGCTCATCCTTGTTTAGGACCCCCAAATATTTAAGAGTTTCTTATGAACAGGTTCACATTTCTTTTGGATCTCAGATGTTTACTGTAGACTTTAGATGGAGAGCAAATGGAGATTAAAATGAGTTTGGATGCTAAGATACTAAAGACTGCAATCAAAATTCATGGATTTTAACAGAAAAAATACTTTCATCAAATATTTCTCAAAACAGTTTATCTGAGCTAAGCTATCCATGTTAATCTTATATTGTATCACTTTGCTCTTATTGTATATCATCAATTCCTTTTAGAGGAAGAAAAGAAAAACCCATGAGAAATAATATCTTCCTCTTGGGAGATCTTTAGCTGTAGGTCAGCACTGGTAGTTTGGTACAGTTTGGCATGGTAAATCATGCAAAATCATAACATCCTTGAATTTAGCATAATAAATCAATTAAATAATGTCCAGCTTCAAATAGATCCAAAAAGCAAAATATTCCAGTAACCATCTCATCGAACTGATGCTCAGGTGGTGATAACATCGTTTCCTGTCATTTATGTTGATGGACTAAAAGAAAGAGAGAAGGATTGCCGTGTAGTCTGGCCTTTCTGATGCTATCATGCAAACGGCCTCTGTAAAGCTGTAGAGAGAATATCACCTTACACCAACAGTGCCCGACAATAGATTGTGGCTGGACTGACAAGACCTTAGGGAAGATTTGATGGCCTTTGTCACCATATGGCTTCAGCTGGGGCCTACTGTCGCCTACAGCAGCATCCCTGAGTTACAGAATGGAGATCTTGTATCCTTATTTTGGAATTACAAACTGCCATACCCCCAAAATGTAATTCATATGTACTGGGTACATTCATATTAGCATAGTTGCCCTGGCCAAAAATCAAGAGTTTGCAGATGCTACAGGCTTTGTCATTAGACATTCATTTTTAGATGTACACTGGTCAGGATATTCATTATTTTGCTTCGTTTTTTAGACCAAGGTCAAGAGTAATATGAAAATAAATGCAAAAAAATCACAAGGAGCTTGAAGTGGAGAATTTTTTGATCTCTCCCTATGCAGGCTCTCTTATCATGGTAGGAATACCCACAAGCCTTTGGTTTTTCCGCTCCCTATTATAGTGTAGTTGTTCAGAGGCTTCTTAAGGCTTTTGGAGGTAATGAATACCTCTTGAGCCAGTCGAGAATCTCCTCCATTTACTGTTGATTGTGTCTGCGGAGGTTCATATGAAGTGCCGTCAAATTACACGCTGTGTTATACATATTGAGACGCATGCAGAATCTGTGTATGCCCCTTGAAATGCAGGGGGAGCTGATTTTAAGACAAGGTATGCTCTCGCTCCAGTTTATTCAGCCCCAAATCCTTTGACTGGATTACTGTTATTAGAATTGTGGCCACGCATGCTGTGATTGAGAGCTAATCTACAGAATCACAGCGGGCGGAGACACAAAGAACAAGAGGAGTGATGTCTAATCAAGCCACTGTACCTGCAGGTTATGACCACATACGCTGAGGTTTAAAATAAATCTTTGGCTACATATAATATCTGTATCTATAGATCGCTGCTGTTGAGCATAAAAATATAGAGGTCTTTAAACTTAAAGTGGCATTGATATTATGTTGTGTTTTTCTGATTCCATAATTAGGAGGAAAAACTATTTCATAATGTTATAAAATTAATTCCAGTAATTTGAAAAGCATACATGCACATATGAGTACAGTGCAATATTCCACAATCCTTTTTGAATCACCAAGACCTTAAAAGAGAGGCCAATAAGTGACCTCAAAAATAACCTCAAAAAATTAAAATACATTGGAAACCTTTTAGAATGATCCAATACAATACATTTCATAAAAAAGTGTGCAACAATTTATAAAGTACTGAATACTAAAAATACTGAATAAGCATATCCTATATACACTAAGAATACTACTGAGTGCACAGCCAAGTGTAAGTGTCCATTCCATTTTCTTTAAAATTCCCATTGATTTCATATTCCAAACTTTGTTCTTCCATATTTGTCAAAATTGGCACCTTTTCTGCAAATAAATCTGACTGCATACAATGCTACATGGCAACAACAAGCATTTTTCACAAACTTTCCAATAGCTTTTGGTTCAGCCCACTGTTCTTCAAATCCTGTAACTGAAGTGCACAAGGCCATTCAGAGGTCAAACTATGGTGGTTTGTGATGACATTTTTTTGTTTGAGCACTGACCCAAATCTCACCACCAAACACTCAGCAAGACCAGAAGAAACTGGATACAGATCCTATCACACTATGAACATTTAAAGAAAGAAAAGGTATACAATCACTGAATATCTGCGGTGTTTCATATAGGAAAAGTTGCAATGTTCCAAATTGTCTGTAGTTAGTGTAATTATGAGCGAAAACCAATTTGTTTTTGTTAAAACAAACACATCTACATTTTTTAGAGCTCTGCAATTGCCTGAGCACCTGTTTAAAAGAGAATTTGTATCATAACAATTTTAATTATTTAGAGGCAACACTCCCTAAAGTGTTTTCTTATGGCAGAAAACATAAATATTAAATAGCCAAACCTTAAGGTTAATGGAGGATATATAGTCTCCCATATGTTGTTAAGTTGATTGTATGAAAGGGATCATACTGGCACTTGTGGGTTTTTAGCATTTATATGGACAAAAGCTTTTGATACTCTAATCTGCTTTAAACTGCCTTTGTCTGAAACGTATCAGATTTATCACTGATGTGCAGATGTTCTGTTGTATCTGTAGTGCAAATATGCAGCTGTTAAAATTCATGGTATCTCGCTCCCCTACAGTGCCCTATATAGTAATATTCCTTATGTCTGGACACTGTTTTGTTTTATGGAAACCTTTATAGAGATTTAGATACTGTCAATAGAAGGATAAACTCCATCTGACAGTAAGTATTCTACAGTGGACCACAGGAAAGCATGCTGTCAATAGTACCATTCAATTCCAAGCTTTATTTTGATGAAAACGAATACACAATGCTACTGCAACCATTTACAGGTGTCATGTGAGTGTTCACAAAAAGTGCTATGTTCTGTTATTTTGGACATATATCAATTGTTGTGTTAGGCCCTGTTACTGCAGCTAAATATATATTTTTCCTATATCTGGTTGTTTGTCATGCTGTGTTTACATGTAGGCTGATGTAACTATTATACCCCTCCTTCATAATCAAAAAGTCACCAAGGGTGTCAGAGGTAAATAATTCTTAAGATTCTGATTTGACACATTTTTTGACACACATTTTTCTTATAAACTGTTATGAGAGATGCATAGAGCAAGGCTGCAAAATATGGTCTCTCACTCACCTACTCACTCACTATCTGGGTGTGAAGTCCTGGCATCTACAGATACAGCAGATGGCAGTATTACTCTTGTGCTCTACATATTTAATCTGCAGCTTTAATTCTGTTTCTCTTTCAGACTAAATCACTGCATCATAGTTGCTTTGCACAGAACACACAGAATTACTCACAGTGACGAAGAACTGACAATCTAACCAGAGGTGAGACAGCAATGGTCTAATGTAAATCAGGTCAAGCTTACTCCATGATGTGTTTATGACATGCTTGATCTCCTGATTTTCTTTGGAAGGAATATGGACAGGGAGAACAGAACATGTTTGTACCTTTAGACAAATAACCAAATGATGAAAAGTGCATCAAGTCAATAGCAGTCAGTAATAATAAAAGTTTTTGAATTGCATTCTGTATATATTTTCCTCCACATCATAAGAACACAAAAGCAAGGAGCAGCTCTCTGAAGTCCACATGCAGCAGGATTTGTTTTCATTTCAAACACTCTTCACTCTTCTCAAAATTCATTTCAGTTGAACTACATTACCTGCTGTATATAACCAATACAATAAGGTAGCCAATATAATTCCAAAATTCAAATATTCTTATTTCTTTACCTGCACCCCCACCCTCTTTGAACACAAACTCAAGAAATGACATATACAAATAAATAAACAAAAACATAAAATAACATAACAAAAGTTACTACAAGCATAACTGTTGGTCTCTTGTATATAGACCCATGATAGTTTATCATCCTAAAGTCAGAATTAAAGCAAAAAACTAAAGTATGCTGTAAGTCAATTAGAAAATTATTTGCATACAAGATTTTTGTGACAAATAATATGAAAATGCCGTCTGGTCACAACAGCAAATGGGAATTTCATGGATCCTGGGCCACTAGAACCACAACAAGTTCTAAATTAATCAAATGCTCTTTTTGTATTGCATCCTACAAATGATTATTAGACAAAGCTTTAAAAAGAGAGACACTGTTGCAGCTTGTACTTTCCTGGTGCGTTTATGAAATTCTTTGAGACAGTATCTTTTATACTGTGTTTTTGTATAACCACAAAATTTTCTCACATCACACTAAGATCACAGCTGTAGCGCTTCTTTTAAAATGTTCTTTAAACCCTCTGCTCTCTCCAGACACTTTTGCTGTATGAGTTGAATCCCATTCATGTTCTGGTTCAAAGGATCTATAGTGTCAGAAATCATCTTCAATGACTTTGCACTGCTGCTAAATTTTAGAAGTCTAATTTTAAATGTTGAGAGTTTTAATTTTAGGAGTTTAAAGATGCATGAACTGAATGTAACATTGAACCTCTTAACTAAGATTTAACAATGACAATCAGCATGTACATGTACATGTACATGATGTTATATGATAACAATATAATTATGGAACAAAAAGCTTTTGGATTGTATGATGCAATGCAGACAACTGTATATAAAAACGTACCTAATACAAGTTTAAAAATAGACAGAAAGAGCAAATTCTACCTGCTCAAAATGTGTCCTGATGGCTCTGTCCTGCCAGCGCACTGTGCTGGACCATTTTACCATTGGCTCTCTGCCAGCTTATCTAGTATTTCCCCCGTCTTTGCAAGAGCTCAGGGAGCATGGTGCCAGCCAGTCACTTCAAACCTGTGTCAGAAATACACATTTACAGTTCATTATCATTTGTTGTAGATACAGTAATCAGTGCTGCCATGGAGCCTGGCTAGATATTTCACTGTGTTGTGTGTAAACTTTTGACAATTACCCTTGTGAAAGTGAAAATTATTAAAAAAAAATGAAAATTGAAAGAACAATAATGACTAATGATCATATAGTACACTTGTAAGTCTATTTGTAATATCAAATAACTATGATGGATACCCACAGATCCTGGCTGCTGATTCCCTAACCATCCAGCAATTAACTTTTGCAAGTTTGGAGCAGCTTAAAAACATTTTGAAAACCTGTTATCACCTTATGCAAATTTTTTAAGCATGATCAGGAGGAATTACCTTGTTTGTTCTTTGTTTAGGTTAAAAAGATGACAATAGTTTAGATGAACCTTCTAGTTAGGAGACCATCTTGCTAGTTATATGATGACAGACTGTTGATTGTTACAGCATAGATCAGGGCAAGTTAAGATGGTCATATAACAACATTTATATTGTTATGAAATTCTTCCAGTTCCAATATTGTACTTCCATTAAGAATACAGCTAGCTGAAGGTTAGCAGCAAATCTTGGTCTCAATTTAAAATAAAAAAACTTAAAAGGGAAAAAAAAGCATTCAAATACAGATTCATACACTAAGCAGGTTTGTGTAGGTTAATTATTTCCTTTGGTAGATTGCCTGCAGAACTGCTGCACTGCGACCACAAAGCTTTTTTGTCACAGGGTTCAATGAAGAAAGCCGCTCCTACAATACTCTGCATTTCAAGATGTGCCCTGTCTCAAGTGTTTGTGCGGCTGTATTAAAACAGAGGCAAAGACACAAACTGATAAAAAATTGGTTGTCTTTGTGTTTGTGTGCATGGGTTTATTCAAACACAACTGGGCATATTCCACATGTCTGCATCTCTAAGGACAGATGTCAAAGCTCTTCATCTAATTCCATCCAAATTGTTCCACAAAAATGAAAGAAAGAAATTTATTCATGCTTGTGTATACATTAATCTGCTCTCTTCAAAGACAACAAAATGCCATCAAATGAAGATTGGTGTCTTATAATAAAGCCATTTTTCTACAATGAAGTCATTTGACTTGCGTACAAAATCAGAACAATTTTCTTTGAGGTAGAAAACAAAAGGCAATATATTGTTGCATGTACATTTCTTGTTGACTATTCAGGGCTGTGAGGAAAAGAGTGAAGGCAATAATTTTGGCCATGTGGGGTCATTTGCAGTACACTCAAGGCAATTATGGGGATGGAGCTGAGGGTGGATGCCTGAGAGCTGTCCTGACTTTGATCGTCTGTGATCGCAAGAATCAGGACTTTGGGCCATTTCTTTGCAACACAAGATACAGAGACAGGAATATATTGTACAACAGGACCCACAGCTGTTACTGAATAATGTGTTGAATTACATGGAAATGCGTAGAATATGAGTG
Organism: Botia almorhae; assembly: GCA_036877575.1. NCBI lineage: Eukaryota > Metazoa > Chordata > Actinopteri > Cypriniformes > Botiidae > Botia > Botia almorhae. The sequence goes on along the minus strand of JAZGTJ010000405.1, from coordinate 36,859 downwards.
AACATACAGTCTTGGGTTGTGTATGAGTGCATGGCAATTGTTGTTATGTTTTTACTTTATTAAATGTTTATGACAGGTTTAGTTAGGTATAATAAGCTTTGCTGTATGATGGTAAATACAATAGTTGCTGTTGTCTTGCTGTACAACATTTTTTTTGGATGATTACATACTTAATTATACAAACGGCCATGTAATGGGTAATTATATTTAGAACAAACAAATTACATATTTTTAGTGTTTTCTTATTAAAACCTTTGATAACCAGGGCACATCAGTCTACTCTGAAAGCTAAGTGCTATATTCTCTGATAGTCTCTTTGGTGTGAAAATAAACTTGGTTAGGTTTCCTGAAACACAAAGTACAACACAACACAATGAAAAAACTACTGTAATAAATTTCAATCTGGTAAAACATGCCATAAAACATGCTGCAGTATGCATGCCACATAGCAATGTAAAAGCACAATCAATAATTAACATAATGAAACATTATTTACATAACTATATTTATTATGCAACTACATACATTTCTACATTTTATGCATAAATTATGCATTAAATGTTTGTGTTTACAAAATAATTAAAACCCATACACATGAATACAGAGTTGTTTGGAATGAAATGAAAGGTGGAATGAAAGGTTAGCATCATTAGAAACTCAAATGCACTGATGGGTAAAATTAGATGAATCCACACAGCTCTAAAATGCTCACCCTTCAGTAGCTTCACCCTGTTTGTTAGGGCATCACGTATCTATCATTAGCTCAGGGTGTAATTCACTCAGCATAGGAGGAGTCCATACTGCATCTTGTCTACAAAATGGGTGTATTTTCAATTAGGCTCCTGAACGGCTACTAATTAGCCATACATTAATCAATACTTTTATCAATAGAAGGATGAGGTCTCTTATCCAGGCTCAGGATTTATTCGAGGGGTGAATTTAAAGACCTGCTGCTATGTTTGACCTGGGTGTTAGGGGTCACTGGGTGGGTCAGGGGTGCACAAAAACAGTAAATCTCAATGGATAATTGCCTTGGTTTGATTGAAAGGCTCCTGTAGAATCATGTCTGGGACTTCAAGGTTTTGAACCATTGAAATGTTTTAATGCACAGGCCAGACAGACGAAGGCCTGTTTTGTCAAAAGCACTCTCATTTGAGCATGTAACATCCAAACCATGTCTGCCCACATACATTTACAGCAGCATTACCGTTTAAGTTTACTTGTTTACCGTAAAAGTTATATTTCTGTCTCGTCTCTGCGCTGGAGAAAGCCTCTCTATTGCTTATTGCTTAAATCCTCCATGTAATATTTCAGTCTGGCTGTAATATCTTCCCCATTAACAATTCTTAATATCTTTGGGTTCGGGATGCCCCCTATTCCCACAGGCTGATAGGATCCAGACACAGTTTGCATGGCCCTGTCAGCTGAGTTTTAGCTTCTTCCATCTCAGACAGTCAGTATTGTGGATCACAGTGTAAGCTGATGGTAGATGTGGCAGCCACAGCAAGACAGATAGTGGCTTCTTTCTGAGCTGGAGTCAGTAAACCTGGCCCTTCCTCTCTAGGGAGGCTGCTTGCATGGCTCTAATGTGCCGGCAAAGGACTCACATTCATGACGCTGTAACCAGATCACCGCACAGCCAGCGCTAAAAAGCTAACAGTCTCGACTGCGAAGGCGTCTGTGGTCAGACCCCTCCTCTCTTATCTCAGTTTCCTCCGCAGACTGAGTGGAGGAAATCTGCTTTTATTTGAGTGAGACAAATGAATGACGCTATAATCGACTGGATTTTAGCAAGATTTCAAATGCTTTCAAACTGATATTTTTTATTGCTGTTTCAATATTATAACATAGAATTTCATTCTTTTCTTATGACATCACTAAGCACACTGTTAATATCAAACACATACTTTTTTATAATTTTAATCTTTCATTTCATAAAAATCAGCCAAACTTTATATGTGTGTGTGTGTGTGTGGGTGAATTTGAAATATGAAAAATCATAAAACTATATAATATAATATATATATATATATATGCAATAAATTATGGACTCAATATATAACACCTGTTATATGATATAACTTGATATAAGTTGTGCCACAGCAAATTCCATTAAAATCTCAAACTTACTAAGTTACATTTAAGTATAGGCTACTTCTGGGGGGATAATTTAGAACCTGTGGTCGTAAAAACATAGCCTTGAAATTATATGGACCTTTGAAGCAGGTTTGTGTGACATTTCAAGGTTATTGGAATACAGTAGCTATATGCACAGATATCCATTAATAGCATGGGCTGGTAGGACAAACAAAGTCTGTATGACTTTCAACATATCAAAGTGTATATTTTCATGATGAACAGAATCTACTCTCTCCGTGGACTGAGCCTGCCGCCCACAAAGAAAGAGGAAGACACTCTTAGCGCAAATCTGAGCCTAGATTCACAACAATGTATTGATATTCACCTCCTTCATTCTCTTAGTGAGTATAGAGTATCAGTCGCCTCCAAGGTTGGCGCCAAGCTCTGTCTTCTGTGAACCACAAACCAGAATTAATTGCAAATCAATCGAACAAAGTACAACTGATCAGTAAACCAATTAGTAATTTTAGCTGGTCATCCTGGTTTGGTTTACCTCACTCTTTACCGTGTTTTTCACAGCTATCTTATGACTTTCTTAAAACATCTCTTTTACCTTGTTTTGCAGAGAAATGATTTATCATTTTTCAAATTCAGACCAGTTTTGTTCTGTCGATATGTACAGACATGGTATTTTTGGTATTTGATGGCACTTGAAATATTTTAGCTCTTGCTGTTGCCTTGTTTTTGTATTCGCTGATTATTTTGGCACATCATTCTTTTAATGATAGCAAATAAATATATAAGGAATTTCCAACTTATTTGTATACATTTAAAATTTGCAATTATTGTAATTCTGTATGAAAATCTGAAAAAACAAGGTCAAAAATTACAATCTGTAAAAACAAAGAAAAAATAGTTAAAGGCATTTTGTTTTGTTAATGTAGCACCTTGGCTAATATAACCAAATGTTATTAAGATGAAATTCTCATTAATTATTTGGGACAGAAAAGCTGGCTGGGGGAGAAAATGGCTGGCCCAGCTAATACCATGATGCACCATCTTGAGGCATAAGATCTTTTAATGTATTCTCTGGCTGTGCCTGAAAGGAGGAAAGAGCGAGCTGAATGGATCCATTAATTTAATTGAAGCAGGCCCTGACAAGAGATAAAACATCTCCCACATCTCTCCAGGCCGCTGCTGGCTTTATAGTAAACAACCAATGATCCATAAACAAAACCAGGAGAGCAGGAGACCCACTCTATAGAGACTTCAAGGCCACAAAAATATGACACGAGAAGAAGAGAATGGAAACTGAAGAGCCCCCCTTTCTCGTCTCTCCTGAGCCCTACCTGTATATTCACCCTGGATAGGGCTCATTGTACTGTCTCTTTGGGATTTTTGATGTTAATAATTCAGTTTCTGGTACCAATGCTGGTAGTTGTCAAAAAGAAACCTGCGAGTGCAGAAAATAGCAGGTGCTCTTTCCGAAGGGACAACAATGCATGTGATTCACCTTCAGGCATGCAGGCAATTTAAATTGAGATATTGCACTAACACAGTGTGTGTTTATTCCGATGTTGCCGAGAGTTTTGGAAATATAAGATGGAATTAACAGACTGCATTCATTAATTGCATAATGAAAGAAATATAAGTGGAAAATGCATCTATACGTCCAGACTCAAATGGAGGGCACAATGAAAACTCTTTATCTGTGTGTTTATTGATGGATGTGTGTCTCTTAATACATGCTTTCATTGGAGAGACAAAACGAGAACACAAAACCAACCAGAGGCCATTGAGTGGGGAGGCACCTGTTCCTAAAGCACATTATAAACAATACAAAAGAAAGGGAAGAGCCACTAGCTGTAGTCTGACATATTTGCCGAATGTGAAGGTCACTTGTTTTAGTCTAACATGTTCTATCTTGCTCTTAAGGGGGGTGGGGGGGATACTAAAATGAATCAGTGCTAAAACGTGTGTGGAAAAAAATAGGACATGGAGCTTTCCAAGCACTTCAGGTCTGGTCGCGTTAAAGTGTTTGCACATCTGCTTCAGATAGAGTTTCTGTGTAAATGCTGGACTAAGGGGAAACAGTGTTTGTGCTCTGCTAACCTTGTGACAGTGGAGAAAAGAGTGAAGAAATCTGAGCTACTCGTCATTTGCCATGCAATGTAGAGCTTCTCGTTTCTCTTAATTGAGAGTTTGTGTTTTGGGGGCAAAAAGATGGCTGATGAAAATAAATAATGTAAAAGACAACACTTCGTTGGTCGATTGCATGAGAGGATGTTCCATAGCATTGCACTGAGGTCAGTGAAAATGACTCTGATGAAGACGCACATGACAGGTGCATTCCACACAGATTGTGTTACACTGCAAATATGTAACCTTGACTTACATGCACCCAGATTTAAAAAGATATCCACGGTATAAATGAGCAAATTTAGAATTAAGACACAATAAACACTTTAAACATTTAAAAATATAAAAGGCAACAGGATGTCACAACGCTTTCAGAAATATTAAATCACAAAATGTAATTTATTCAATAAATTACATTTTTTTTGCGAGAGTGTAAACCATGCAGCTTTCAAGTTTGCAGGTCAACTTTCACCAAACTTCACTTTTTCACATCAACATGTAAAATGGCTTAATAGGTTGGATCTGCATTGATTGTATGTTTACAATCCAGGTTTTGGATTTGATTTCCAGTGAATACCCAAACTGACAAGCTGTATACTTTAAATGCAAATGTATGCATACATATACAGACAGTAGTTTATGCATGTTTCAGTAATCATTACAAACTTTGCAAAATTCCTGTTATGCAAAATCAGTTCCTTTAAGTCCTTAATTAAGTACTGGGTTGCAAGAACAACTAGCACAATCATATCTTTAACTGCCTCACTGACATTGCACACACTTTAGAAAGAAAGCTAGTGCTATTTTGTCAATAGTTTGAGATTATAAGTGCCTCATCGTTATTTAGCTGACTTCTCAGAACACTTCTCAGAAATGATACACAGAGCTGAAAAAAGGGCCTTTTAAGTGCGTAATGGTATCGTTTCAAGATCATTTGCTCACTTGGACTCTACTTAGTTACCTAAAAGAAACTTAAGATTATGGTGGTTAATCAATAATGAAAGTATTTTCTTTGCTGTTCTTATCTTACATACAGTATGTCCTATTGCAGGTGTAATTTGCAGAATGAATGGAACAGTGGGATTCAAACGCTGTTTTAGCAACTGTGGCTGAGTTCATATATCCCTGTTAAGTGCCCCTAAAAAAGAAACAAAGGAAATAAACAGTGGCTCTTATGGCTTGGAGTATTTTAGCAGGATTTCACACACATACACGTGTACATATTTGTTCTCTCTCTTCCTTTCTCAGACCAGTGTCTAATAACATTTCTCTGGGTCTTTACTATTTCTCTCATGAAACACAAAAAAATCACTGCTGCCATTTTAGAAAACAACACACAACAAAGACATCAACGTCTTACACTATGGGAATATGCAGGTCTTATTTTAGATGATACACCAGAATGTTATTACTAGCTGACAGTGAATTAGCAATCTATGTGAAGTACAGTATTACAGTATCATACGGTATTACAGCATTACACCATAATAGTATGTTTGCATATCAAAAATCATTGAGATAACATGAATGTTTACTCAGAAGTGCACACTGTTGCTAAGGATAAAACACATGTAATATGTAAAGATTTATCCATTTTATCACACCCTCTGTGATAAGATGAATTCTGGGAATTCTGGTTGTTTTTGCACAGAAGGGAAACAATAGGTTTGTTTTGCATGTGTAAAAAAAATCCAAGTGTAATCATTGTGTACAGCCTAAGTGTAATTATTATTTTATCTCTAGCTTTCCAGAGAACAATATTTCCTGTTTACATTTATTTGAGGGATTAAGTTCACATCAAAATGAAAATACTCACCCTCATGCATAGTTCCAAACCCTTATGATTTTTTTCCTGTCTAGAAAAATTTGGAATAATGTGCAGTGCAGGCTGATCTTATCCATATAGTTACAAAGAATGGGGCTGTCATGATTCAAAAAGGATTAAAAAAAAGTACAATAAAGCCATAAAACCACTTTATTCCAGGTGTTCCATGTATAAAAATAAGTTAATCCAGTTTGCAAAATGGTCTGAATTGTTTTATGAACTGATTATTTCAATTTCACAACTCTAGTCTTAGTGGTTCTCTAGTTAAGAGCTTACTGGAGCAGAAGACTGTTAGTGAATAATGACTTAAATACCAATATAATACCAAAGTCAATACACATAACCACCAATAACACGCATCAACATATACATTTTGTGCAAATGTTTCTATTCCCTTAAATCAATCTAAAATCCTTAAAATAATTGAGATCTAATCTCATCTACCACATTTTCAAAAGCATAAAAAAATTTGCAATCACTGCTGTGGATTCAAAGTACCAATCGTAAAATCTTCCATCATGTGTTGAGAAATACCACTCATCTTTCAAAAGATGTTAATGATGTGTTTATGTTGTGTAAAAACCCACATTCTGTTTTCTGTTTTTTTCTGCTAATCTGATTAGTTTGGGTGATTCACCCACACCTTGAAGCCCTATCACAAATCACATTATCTGATGAAACGCCAGCATCCCCTATGGCTGGATGAAAAGGCGCAACAGAGATGTAACACTTGGGAGAGAATGCATTCATTGCTCTCTTCACATCTGTGCATGACATGAAGGGAATCGAGAGACACAACTTTGCCTCATCTGATTGTAGTAAGGTTACATTTTCATTGATAAAGAGAGATACTGTATGCCTGGCTAGTGATCTGCAAGTTGTTACCATTGTCAGCTGGTGTGTATGTGTGTGTGCGTTCGCCTAATGCATCTGTGCGGGTCTTTGATCAGATATTTTGAAATCTCTCAGGAAGCTCCCCACCCAGCACGGGCAACAGATATTTTAAAGCTGTCAATCACTTCCAACACAACAGACATGTAAAGGTCTAATTGAGCTGACCGAAACAATATCAAGTGTCTATCATTTCGATCTTTCATCCTTCAAAGACAACTATTTGCATTCCTTGTTAACATGCTTGTGTATGAACAGGCCTGTTGGCTCACTGCATTTAGTATAGCAAGTCACTCTGTCTTTGCAAATTCTATGATTTGAGCAGTGTCTCCTCAAGAAACGGTAGATGAAAAAATCGGAGACAAAGTTGACACTTAAATAAATTGAAGTAAATAAAAACTAACAATTGTCTCGAGCTATGAATGACCAACGCCCGAACAAATATATGATATTTTCCTCCGGGTATCCAAAGAACTACAATTGGTTACTTTCTGAAATTCGCACATGGCATGTTTTATTGTGTGTAAACTCTATTTGTATGGGAGCTGTATGCTCACTCATCGATTCCACTGTGATTTATTTTTTGTACCCGTTCTCTGATTTTTTGCCCTGGGAACAAAAGCATTAAAAGATGCTGAGAGCAGCAGCCATGATTGAGAAGCAATGAAAGGGTCAAATACTTTTTGTCAAAATGTCTGACTTATTTAATCACAATGAGTGCTGGGGAAGACAGACTTTGATTAAGCCCAGCTCACCGATCGATAAAGTCCTTGAACTTGCATAAGTCATTGCAGCCTGCTCGCAATATTACTGATAGCCTATGTTTTATTCACAGGGGTCTGAGACTGCATAACCCTGCGGCACGCACACCTGAGCGAATTTTACATTGATAAATAGAGGGTTGACTCCAAAATTCTCAGCCAAAAAATGAATAAAGGCAAAACACCTCAAGCCGTGTCAAAGGCAGATCCGCTACTTGTGAATGCGTCTTTTTGGCAGAAAAATCTTAAATCAAAAAGTAATTCAGCACCTGGCTTTGAGCGCGCTTGCCATCTGTGAAAAGGTCGCAGGTCGGTTTCTGCAGCGCAAGATGCCCTCATGGCAGTTTACTTGGATTCAAAAATGCGCTAGGGTTGGCTTCTTGATCTGCACCTTAAAAAAATGCAAAATTTACTCTTATTGATTAAATGTAGATTGAATGAACAGAGGAAAAAAATGACACAACCCGCCAGGATACAGCTCTCTTTATCATTGTTTAGCGCAACTTGACAGAATCAATCTACCGAGCCTGGAGAAAGACTGCACAAGTCTGTCATGGGCCAAGATACAAGGCCAAACCCCCTCACGCAGCAGGATCAAAAAAAGTTGTAGGTCACTTAGCCTGCAGTGGCCCCCTCTAATCAAAGAAGCAGTGCTAAAGGGTGAGTTTCTCAGCTGGCTCGGAGTCTGACCTGGAATAATCATCAGGAATACCCCTCTGCAGACTAGGCCATTGTTGCTTCTGAGGAGCACGACAGCAACCGTCTTTTCAATGTGACCTGGCAGATGGAGGTTTTCTCCTTTCATGTTGGGAGGAGGAAGAAAGCCACCTAAGTGAATTGGAGAAAGCACCTTGATTCAGTTGGTGCATGGGCAAAGACACAGAGAAAAGCCAAAGTCTTTGTTCATTTCAGGACCTTGTTCCTGGTCCGATTCATGCTCACATGCCTAAATGTCAGAAAGAAATATTTGTGTAAACATTTTATCAGTGCTGTCTTTAGGTCATCAACTGTGGGTTCGGACAAAGGTGGCGTCCATAGCATCATTGGATGAACTAAGAATGATACACAGAAGAAGCAGGTGGCATGAGTTGGCATGAAGTGATGAAGCATCAATTGGTTGTGATTATGTCAAAAACACGATTAAGGCATTATTGAATTAATAGAGTCTTGCACAGGAAATAGTAATTAGTAAAATCAGCAAAGTGAAATCAAATATGCAAAACAACCATTTTATGTTAAAATTATGGCCTGGGCAAGCTGGTCTGTCTGATTAAAGAGCTTTTGGGCCCTTTTGAACTGATCCTGCTGGGAGACCAGCTGGATGACTAGCAAGACCAACTAAGACACCAGATAAACCAGCTAAGACCAGCACTTTGGATTTAAAGGGTGCATACACAACAAGCACAATGTCTCCAAAAGCCACTCCAGTTCCACAGAAAACCAATTAATTAATTGGCAGATTTGGCAGACAACAGTGTGTGTCGTAAGCTGTAGCTACAGCACAGGAGCTCTCTCACACAACGAGTGACTGTGGCCATTGTTCAACAATCTAGTATTACTTTGTCACAGGGTTATTCAGTCCCTGTTACTGCACAGCTCACATCTTTGCCTGAAAAGCAACATAATTAGAAAAATCCCTGAATGTGTGTGTTTGTATGTGGTGTGGTTGTGTGTGTGTGTGTGTGTGTGTGTGTGTGAGTGCTTGCTTGTGTAATAGTAAGAAAGAAAGAGAGGGCAAAGGCACTAAACTAAATAAATAAGCACTCAGCAGGCTCACAATGGAAGGTAATATGCCCTTTGTCAGTCTGCATTCCTCTTTCTGATTCACAGACCGTTTGGCAGGTGGGACCCACTTGTAAAACAGGGTAAACGACAAGAGCCTGCTTTTAGCAAAGTGAAATCTCTGCAGATAAAAAAGGAATTAATTTTTTTACCAATACAACCGTTGCTGAGTAGAAATTTTTCAGATTAAAAATACTCTGTGCTTTGGGATTTTCTGGGTCTTTTATATTGGCATGTATACTAATGTAGCTTGCAAACTCAAAAACATAGTCATTACCACATTCAGAATCATTATTGCTATTATAGTCTTGTATTTTGACAACCTGATGTTTACATGAATTACAGTTCTAGTTATCTTAATTTTACAGCTCCAAACTCTTAACAACTGTGTCATCTGTATCTTCATCTGTAACAGTTTTTTTTTAAGTATTTTTTTTTTAGTTGTGACACTTATTTTAGCAGAGAAATAAAGGTCTAAAAAATGTCTGAACACAGAAATATAAACACAGAAGTCATCAATACTATTGTGCTGGTAATACAACACTAATACAATTGTTCTATAGTGTGCCATGGCCAAAATGTTCAAATTTGGCAGTCTGTACAATATCTGCATTGTCGTTTTAGGTGAGAGAAAACAATGTTAAAGAAGAACCAAATAACAACAGCAAGACTGAAGAGGTAGACTCAGCTGTGATGGCAGGCTCATTTGCAGCATCCTCTCTATTGTTTCAGTGGAGAATTTGTGGGGCCTGTACCTATAGATAGCACTGTAAACGCTTATCTCTCTTTTTCTACCTCTGAAAGGATGTGTCTGTCACCTCCTGGTCACTGTTTAACTACCCACCTGATAAAGGCAACAATTGGGGACAGGAGGGACCCGAAGACTGAGCATCCTTATACAGGACATGCCAGTGGGCCATGAGAACTGTCTCCTTCCATTGGGCCTTGGTGACTGAGAAGAATGGAGTCTCCTTAAGGGAAACAAGTGGAGACTTTGGGCTATGATAGGCAGCCTCTACAAATAGGCCTTTGAGAGAGTCTCTGTTACCGCTTAGGTCAGCCTGACAAAGGGGGAAATCAGACACCCGTTTGTTTGGACACATCTTAACACCTCAAATGACCAAGCAGATAAGAACTTGGACCTCTGCCCAGTTATGACCTGCAAGATTCTAGATGGATATCTACATTGAGTGTGATGATAAATTTCCTATCAAGAAGCATTCATAGCAAGAGTTCATATTTGAATGATTTTTTTATAAATTCGGCATTAGTTTACCTGCCATATTGCATCTTGAGATGTTGAAGGAGAGGAAAGCCCTTCTTTCTGTTAAGGAAACTACACACAAAATAGTGATATGCCAAATGTTTCAAAGCCTCAGTCTGATTAAAATGGTTTTAACGGTTATTTTTGAATTGCTTTTAACTTAAGGCCAGTTTTTCTACAAAACCACTGTGCTAAATGTGGTACAGTTGGGTCATCATCGCATATGGCAAAACATAGAAATTGAATCTAGTCCTGGACTTAAGGTCAAAAACAGCAGGATGGCCACCTGCCTCATACATCTGCCAGTCTTTAATTGAAATGTTGTGATACATTTCCCCAGCAGGTCAAATGTAACACAGTCTCTAAGCAGGGGTCAGCCTAGGGCTCCTCGCTGGAGCACTCCTATACTTTATGGTGTTCACTAATTTGCTTCACAGAGTTGATTTGTCCACCGACTCCACTGATTTCCCTGGACTACATAGCGGCAGGGTTAATGGCCACCGGGTCCTTTACTGTGTGGTAGTCTTTCATTAAACCTTCTTCATTTTATTAGTCCTGTTGAGGATCAATGGCTAAAATAATTCATCTTTTTGTTCCTGGAAGATCAAGGATCATAGGTGAGAAGATAAAAAAGGGGCTAGAATGGGACCAAAAGTTCAATAAATAAAAGTCCATATTCATTCTCCAAATGTCACAAGGGTTGCCAGTATTGACTGTTAGATGCACTTAGTATATGAAGAGGCTTTGTTAAAAATTATTTTGCAAGACCGTAAGGTGAGAAATAGAATCAAATGTCCATTATTATTTTTCACACTCTTGTATCATAACAGCGTGCAACAAGATGTGCATGTCTTTGAGTATTTTTAATGCTTTGTTTTTAAAAAATTAATCAAAAGTATATATATATATATATACACATAAATATATGTATAAGTATATATATATATATATATATATATATATAAATAAATATGCATACATACATACATACTGTAACAGAATGCAGACAAGATGTTAGTTTAACCGACAGGCATTGGATAATGTAAACAGGTAAGTATGATGGGCGATAATGTCCAGAGATATATAACAGATATTAGAATGATTATACAAACAATGGAGTCCAGGAGCTGGCGATGATGATGGAGTTGGATACAGGTGAGGCACACATAACACACACTGGAGAACACAAAGGAGATCGGTGAGACACAAACGACTGGAGCAGGTAAACGACAGAGCATTGAGAAGAGTCTGTTTCCATGGTTGAGATCAGACAAAGGGTGAGTGGAGTGTGTGTGCTTTTATAGTGTCCTTGATTGATAACAGGTGCAGGCGATTAGTACTCCGGTGAATGTGATCGCTGAATGTGGGTGGAGCCTGGTGCTTCCATGACAGAACCTCCACGGACTGCTCCTGGGGGCCGAATGCCCCGATGCAGTGGTGGATGTTCTCGACCTCTGACGGCAGGAGCCTCAGGATGTGAAGTGTGGAATTTCGTCAATAGATTGGGGTCTAGAATATCCCTCCTGGGTACTCAAGATCTTTCCTTGGGTCCATATCCTTCCCAGTACACCAGATATTCCAGTCTTTGGTGCATAGCCATACATTTTGACCCGGTCTGAAACTTGTTGTTGTTGCTCTTTGTGAGTCAGCTCGGAGTTGATGCTGTCTTACTGCTCTTTGGAGGTGTTGATGAGCTGAGTCCCAAACTCTCTCACTCTCCTGGAACCAATAAATAATAGATGGTGCTTGAGATGGTTCCCCTGTCCAGGGAAACAATGGGGGTTGGCGAGCCGAGTATGCACTGGAAAGGGGTGAGATTCGTGGTAGGTTGTCTGAGGGAGTTCTGTGCGTACTCGGCCCAGATGAGGAATCGGTTCCAGGAGTTCCGATGACCATGACAGAAGGTACGTAAGTAGCGGCCTATCTCCTGGATCTTTTTTTTTTTCCATTTGGCTGTTGTTTTAAGGGTAATATCCAGAAGATAGGCTTACGGTCACACCTAGGAGAGAGAAAAAAGACCTCCATACTCGTGAGATGAGTTATGGTCCTCCCAAGTTTCTGAACACCTGGTTAAATAGTGCATCTGCAGTTTCCATGGCAATTGAGAGTCTCTTCAAAGGTATCAACCGGCATGCTTTGGAGAAATGATCTACAGCCACCAGAACGCATGTGTTCCTCCCAGAAGCTGGTAGATCTGTAATAAAGTTAACTCCTAGGTATGACCAGGGACGCCGAGGAATGGATAAAGGTAAGAGTTTACCTGATTGTAGATGTCAAGGAGTTCTTGAAATGGCACACTCCTGGCATCCCCTCACGTACCTTCTAATGTCATTAGCCATGTTGGACCATCAGAAGCAATCTCCTAGCAGCAAGAGGGTTCTATTGGCCCCAGGATGACCAGTACCCAGAGAGGTGTGTGCTATATGAATTAAACAGATTTGTTGACTTTGTGGTACATACTTATGGTTTGGTGGGCACCCCAGTGGAGCAGGGTCGGAAACACTGGCGTTATTAATGTCATCGTCCAGGGACCATTGGAATTGGACTGACTATAAGATTTGGAGGAATGATGGTTTCTGGATGTTAGAAACATGTAAAGAAGAGGGCCCACCTAGCTTGTCTGGGATTGAGTTGTTTAGCCTCTCTCAGGTATTCCAGATTATGATGGTCTGTATATACTATGAATGGATGGTGGACCCCCTTCAGCCAGTGTCTCCATTCTTCCAAAGCTAGCTTGATTGCAAGAAGTTCTCTGTTCCCAATTTTGTAATTCTGTTCCGCTAGGGATAACTTCTTAGAGAAGAACATGGATGGAGTTGAGTGGGTTCCCCCTGCTGCTGTGACAGCACTGCAACTCCTGATGATGAGGCATCCACCTCTACAACAAAGGGTTTCAGTGGCTCAGGGTGGACGAGGAGCGAAGCAGAAAGTGAATGCTTTCTGTAACTTCTTTATGGCTTCGGTGGCTTTTGTGTTCCAGAACAGAGACTTGGGATTGCCCTTTAACAAATTGGTGAGAGAAGATGTAATGGTACTGTAATTTGCAATAAAAATACAGTAGAAATTGGAAAAACCTAGGACATTTGTGGGAATTGGCCATGATCAAACTGCTTCCACCTTCCCCTCGTCCATTTTAATACCCTGAGCATCTATATTGTAACCAAAAAACTGAATAGAAGAAGCTTTTATAAGCAGGTGGTGTTCGCGGAGCCATTTGAGGACCTCAGAAACGTGTTGGCAATGTTCTGCCTCGTTTCGGGAGTACACTAAAATATCATCAATATAAATGATCAGAAAATTATTTAAGTACTCCAGGAACACCTCATTCATACACTCCTGGAATATGGAGGGGGCATTGACAAGACCATAGGGCATCACGAGGTACTCGTAATGCCCGGTAGGAGTGATGAAGGCAGTCTTCCACTCGTCCCCCTCACATATTTGAAGGAGGTTGTATGCAGAGATTTAGGCTCCGTGAAGTTGTTCAAGAGCTGTAGGGACAAAAGGGAGGGGATATCTGAAAGGTATTGTGATTTTATTTAACTCACGATAATCTATGCAAGCCGCAAGCCTCCGTCCTTCTTTGCCACAAAGAAGAAACTAGAAGTAGCAGGGGAGGTAGATGGTCGAATGTACCCTTTATTTAATGCCTCGTTGATGCACCAGAGGTCCAGGATATTGAAGGGTCATGTGAAATGAGCCACAGGCGCCCTAACACGACTGTAGATCCCTCCAGAACCAGTAGAGAAATATCTTCAGAGTGAAACAGACCAACTTGTAATTTGATGGAACCCACCACATATCGCACATGTCCTTGGCCAATAGGATTCCCACCTATAGACTGTATCTTGTACGTGGTTTCATTGATCCTTTTCTTGAGCTGGAGTTGATCACAGAGGTCATCAGAGATGAAGTTGCCGGCTGACCCAGAGTCAATAAGTGCATTAACTGAAACACAACAATGAGCAATAGTGAGTTGTATGGTAGTTGTGAGTGGTGATACCTTCATGGGTGATGAGGAAACAACACTCACCAGAGGTCTTGGAGGACGAGCCTGGTGCTTCTGTGACACACACACACACACACACATATATATATATAAATATACGATTCATATTCACATACACCTGAGATATCATTCACATATCCTGTTGGCACTGTAGTTCTTGTACAGATGTAGTGCAGCCTGAGGGTGCCTGCCATTCATGATATCAGCTGTGTAATTGAACCCCATGTTCCCTCTGTTGTCTTTGAAATGAATCAGCTGCTGCAAGCCATAAAAATGTAGTGTGGGCTTGTTTGAATGGTCATGCTTGTTTTCAGCCCTTCTGGGTGGGTGTGGAGAGGGACTCACACACATGGAGCTACAAGCCTGGTGGCCCTCTCATCAGAAGGGATTGCTTGTAATTTGCCTTTTAAAGGCATCTCGTCCACATAATCAGACAGCAATTGCACCATTGTCATGTACAGTGAGTGAATGTGAACAATCTCTATTGTGATGCCCAATTTGGCAGAGTGGATGAAATGGCACACTTTGCCAATAGGTTGGAGCAGAGAGAAATTCTCAGAGCATGATGCTGGCTTTGTTGAAACAGAAACAAAACATACAGCCTGATATTCTGACATCGAGCAACTCGAGTTAAAATCTCAGAATGAAGGATTGCATGAGATGATTAAACTTTGCCAGTGAAGTGAGAAACACAGTTATACTCATACTGCATTTTACAGCTATTTATAAAACAGACAGTTCCTGTTCTAGAGGCAGAGTAGTCAATAGCCATTCTATATTCATAATAAATCACACTATTTGTATCACTTGGCAGCGATCATAGCTGATTGTTATAACGTTCTCCTAATGTTTGCATGTCAATGATATCTGTCTAAAAGGAATGTCTAAAAATAGAAGGATGCCATTTAATGATTACACTTAATTTTTTTAATAAAAGGGTGTACTTATTATTTTAATTGTCGTAACATTTTTATGAATGCAATAGGGCACTTAAGGTCTTGTTCCTGTAGCTCAGTTGGTAGAGCATTGCGTTAGCAGTGCAAAGGTTGTGGGTTTGATTCCCAGGGGAACACATGTGCAGACAAAATGTTGAAACGAAAAGACAAAACTTGAATGTACTGTAAGTCGCTTTGGGTAAAAGCGTCTGCCAAATAAATGTAAATGACTAAAAAAGATTGCAGACATAACTCAAAATAACACTTGTCAGCCATTACTAAATTCCCAATATAGCACAGCGTCTTAAGTAATTTAAGTATTTAAAGAAAGAAATAGAGAGATTAGGAGAGAGAGGAAGAGAGAGAGAGAGAGAGAGATAGGAAGACAATAATCAATCTATGTATTTACCAATAATTTTTGTTAGATATTAAGCATACATACACTGTGTTATACAAAGAAAGCTCTTGCATAATGATGTTGATAAATGAAAACACAACTGACACTAATCCTATTAAGCTCTCAAGATTAACAACTAAAGAACACATACTGAAATAAAAGTGCATCTGCCACTAGGGAATTAGGGCTGAGGAAAAGGGCAAACTATCGGAACAAAGTTTATATGGTGAGGACGTATGTCACCGTGCAGGAGAACAATGGTATTAACAAGCCCCTTCTGGCCCATATTCAGACTCCAGCCATGTGGCACATGAAAGGAAAGAGTCTTTTTCCTCCCCGCAGCCACCCATCCAGCAGTGCATTGTTAGCACACAGCAAGGGACGGTCTGACTTGTGGCCAGCTCAGTGGCGCTAGAGGCAAAGCTCTCTGTGAATTTGTATCCCCAGACCTGGTGAGTTCAGGTCTCGGGGAGGTGGTTCATGACCCCCTGAGCACACCAGATGGGCACACTTTGTTTAGATTGGATCTAGGGATGGAAGTAGTTGCAACTGTAGGATGGTTGTTCATAATCTGACATGTAGTTTCCACGCCCTTAGCTCAAGGAAAAACAAACAGCACCTTGAAAGACTGCAGAGGGTCTAGGGTTGCTTGAATCTTTACTTATCTGTACTTTACATATATTGTTAGATATTGCTTAGTATTTTAGATTATTGTGTGTATTGAAGATTAATCTGTTATATGCAGACAGCAGAGAACAGATAAACCACAGAAAAAACATAAGATCATTTAGTACCCCATCTTCCTCTGTATTTATTATTGTTTCCAGTACTTTCATATCTAGGTCACTAAAATCTAATTTTACCATTAAAAATATACATTTTATGTTCATTATTGATTTATGAATTTCCCAACATGCAATGAAGGTACCTTTATAATATTCAAGACACATCTAGCCCTTTGTGACGTACTGAAGCTGGCTTTGTGTCTATTCATCAGCCTCTATCCAAATCACTAGCCATAATCTATCATACATGGATCCTCTACATTCTGTATTGTTTACTAGGTCTAATTAAATCCAACAACTTTATTTGCAATGACCTGCAGATCAATAATCTTTTCATTAGATGGTGAAGAATTTCAGAAAAAGCACTCATGGGATTCCCACAAAAAAAGAAACTGTCAAAACACCTTGAGGTGGCTATGCAGTTTAATGGTGAGGCAAAAGTGAATGTGACATTGCAGTCTGAAGAGAATATTCCTCTGAGAGCTACCAGTGACCAAATACTCTATTGTTGTGGTGTTAGCTGAACATTGATAAACGACTGTCTTTGACAGAGATGAGTGAATTGGGCCAAACCTCATTTGATGAACCAGAAAATGAAATGATTACTATTGGGTCTTATTGACTTGACTGGGTGGTACACTTGCTGTTCCATCCCTCTCAAAGGTTAATTGGACTTGAACCCAGAAAATCAAGAGGTTAAGCAGGGTCAAAATGACAGCAGGTTCATTCATCACACTCCTCAAATTGCTGCTAATCAGATATGTCAAGGGGTTCTTGATCATTATGCTCCACTATGCATAAATGTTGTACATATTCAAGCTGTTTTATGCTTCCTGTGATTGATTTTGAAATGAGAACATCTTTCCTGCTGATAACAAAGAAACAACAGCAAAGGGGTCAAAGAAGAAATAATGGTGTAGAGCAGAGGAGCCGTAGATGATCAGTATGATGTTATTCACACAGTCCTGTATTCATTACAGTGGCAAATCTTAACCTTGTAGCTCCACATTCAGGCACTTTTTTATCTAATATTATAACATCAGAATTTCAGAGAGGATAGTAAAATATGAAGTGAATGTCTTTGAATGTAAACCGAAGCACAGGTTGCTTAGCATAAGATTTGAAGGCGATGGCACAATACAGTGTATTAAAAAGATTCTGAACTGATTATTGCATTTCAGAAATGAACATTCAAATGTCATTGGAGTGTCGCTGAAAAGACAAAATGTGGTCATGGATGTCATACTGTATTACTTTTGGAATCTCAGATGGTTTCCTGTGGAGGTTCAGGGTCCAATATTAACATTCACCATGGGCCAAATGAAAGCAAACAATTGGCTTTGGTGAGAAAATTTAACTTTAAAGGAACTCTAGCATTATATAGTTTAAATCAAGTAAGACTTTCTGTCTGACCCTCAGGTTGTCACTGATAAAACTGACATTTGTGATTCAAATAAAAGACAGTCACCCTCCATATTTGTGTAAAAAATGTGCATTTCAGGTGCTGGGTGAGTGATTTTGCATGCTAGGGTAATGAAAAAATGTCTCCCTTTTTTAAATGTACGTATCATCCCTCTACTTCACCTGCTACTTACTACTTCCTATCAAAACTTGCAGGACTCTTGCAAAATTTTTCGGCTGCTGTCCTGCACTGATTAATAACTGTAAAAACAAGTCCAATTCTTGTCAGCAACATTATTGTAAACATGTGAAGTTTATAAGCTTCCGTGTACAGACAATCCAATTCTACCTTGAAGTCATGTATTGAGTGTGATTTTAAGGAAGACCACATGCAGTGCATGTTGCTGGTGAGCCCTGCTGAGTGTGACATTCTGATTTCATGCCCCCCACCTCCCCCCACCAAACCTATCCTGCTCTCACTGGAAACCCACATGAACAATGGCAGACAAAGCTCCCCTAATTAGCATGTCACATCCAGAGCTAAGCCCACCCCCCCACCCCAGCTCTATGGCACTGTGCCTCACCAAATGCTCTGACAACTATCACATAATAACAGCCTTCATTGGCACGACTGAAAACACAATGCTGCATTTTTATATACCTTATATGGATTATTGTATTGTATTATACTGGCATACCTAAAGTTTGCAGCATTTTATAATTTTAAACAAATTAATTTATTATTATGAAATGCATACTTTACTTAGACATCTTGACATTCAGACATTCTATGTTAGAATGTGGATGTTTTCTAGTCTCTAAAAATTTGCTTGTCTGTTCTTTCTCTCTCTCAGCTCTTCCTTTCTCACTCACAGAGGGGACAGCAGGGTCAGTCGAGACCTTCCTTTTTACATCAGCCTTTTCTCCTCACTGCCATCTGCAATCAGATTGTTAGCATGTCAACTCAATCTGCCGGCCTCCCTTGAGTGCTGCTCTCTCAAGCGTGAGGAGCTTCTTCACTAGCAGCGGATGTCCCTTAACAACACCTATAGTCACTCAGCCGGGATCGTCTAAATAGGGGGTGGATGGGAGCCTCACACCCTCACATGTCAACTGAACTCCTCAGTGACACGTACTGACCCAAGAACCGCCACTATCAGAGGAACAGGCTGAAGGCCAAAAGGGCTCGATTGATCTTGTCAATGCAGTTATAGATGCTCACCACTAGATGACACCATGATTGCATGAAATTTATTGATTTATTTAAGTGATCAGCCATTAAACACAGGTCACTACTGTAATTAAGCTTTGAATTTCACAAGAAAAAACTGCATAGGATTGCATTAATATCAGCTGTAATGTAAGTTGGGGAATTTTGGGTTTTTATTAAAGGGGAAAGCAGAAATATTAATGCACAAGTTGGTCGCTAAAATGAAATGAGCAATCAATATGGTTGCCTCAAAAGCTTTACACGCCGAATTCAAAATCAGATGTCCAAGAATAACACAAGATTTTTAAAAAATGAATGTTCAGTTCACATCTTCATTCACTCAGCAGGTAAGAGATTACAGAGAATATGCACTCACTTTATTGTTGGGTGCACTTAAGTGGAGTGTTTCAAAGCATATAATTACCTCGTAGGCTTCTGGCCCTGAAGTATATGTGGAGAGAGGGGCTGCGTATTCATGAGACATGGGGACCACTACAGCAGCAGACTGAGTCAGCCCTGCCATCTCTCCTGAGTCTCCTGCCATCTTTTCACCCTCTTTTGTGTTTTACCCCTGTTGCCATGGGAATTAATTGAATAGAATTTCAGACATCATTGTCCAGGTGGGAATTTCATAGCTCTGGCCGACATTTTTCACTGCATCAGATGAAACCAAGACCTTTCCAAGCTGGGTAGGACATACCACGCTGTGTGATTTTATGTCAAAGTATATCTTGATTGTTTTAAACTACCCGGCTGGGAAGGTTAGCAAAATTTCTAAAAGTTTTATAATGATTTTATCTAATAAACAATACAATTACTAAATCATTACTAGAAAAACAGCTAAGGGCTTTGCTTTGTGTTTTAAAGCTATTTTGTGCAACAGTTGCAATGGGTCAGATATTAACTTGCTAATTATCAAACAAAAAACGAATTGTCAAAGCTCCAAAAAGCCAACAAGGGATGCTGCATAAGCTAGCCAACTGGCATCAATATAGAATATAACTAGTTAATAAACACAGAACAGATAACACCGATCACATCTGGAATACATTTTTTTCTTTAAATTCTGATACACTGAACCTGTCTAAATGATTTTACAGGTATGCCTGACAGAAAACCATTTACATTATGAACTGCACAGAACTAGCACTGTTCTGACATGAATAATAGATCCCTGCCCCCGCAGACAAAAAATGAAGAAAAGGGGGTTAAGAGAAAAAGGAAGTTCTATGAAATTGCACAATAAAACATTGGCACGTTTACCCTTGAGGGTTAACAGTTGTTAAAAAGACATATTTTAAAGAACAACACTGAGTGATCTTTAGTCATGTAATACATCTAGCTTCACCTATATGACAAGGAGGTTAATTTTCATCGCCCTGAGACAGACAGTCAGTAAAAGGTTAAATCAGGCAAATGCACGAGTTGTAGAAATTAAACTCCTTTTATGCAGAAAGCCTGCACATGCAGGGTGCTTCAACACTTAAGCTCTTCCAATCCTGTTCCCTTCTCTGGTTGCTGCATACAAAGCAATCCATTAGTGTCAGCTTTGCCTGTGATTTTAAATGGACACCTGTCCATTAAGACTGGCATTTTAGGACCGCTCATCTGTCATATTATCTGCTCAAACTGAATCTCAAATGTAATGGAATTTATATTTGTAGTTTTTGGTTTGAAATGTGGAATTGCACAAATACACATAATATACTATACAAAAATATAATTCCATTCTATTTCATTTTATTCTGCTTGGGTTCAATCCACTTTAGTCTTGTCTAGCCCACGTGCTATAACAAAGATTTTACTTCAAATTTTTCTGCATGTGTAAAGTCTGTAAAACACAAACTATACAAAGAAAGAAGGTCCAATTTATCAAGTTACTCCAGTTTTTCCACTCATAACATGACAATTTATAAGTATGACTGTATGGTAAATTACTAGATTACTCACTTTAAAATAAGAACATCAATCAAAATATCTAGAGGAAACCTTTGATACTTCACTGTATAATTATAAAGGCATTGGTGTTTTCTAAACACAACACAACAACTGGAGTATAAAGAGTCAACAGTAGCTTATTTATTGCTAAAATGTTCATGGAATCATAATAATAATCATTATATAATGGAATGCATATTTAAAAACTAAATAAAGCATAAACAACATGAAGAACACTGGGTAAGAACTACCAGGCTTACCATGAACATGAATTAAAAGAATAACCAGACTGGCTAAAGTCCCCTTACAGACGCTCATAAACTGTAGTGCAGTAATAGAATGTATGAATGAACAAAGTAAGAAGTAACATAAATCAAGATTGTCTAGACTTTAAAATGCTAAATTATTAAAACACAATAACAACAGTTTTTGGAACTTTTATAGTTGATTTATGTTAATAAAAGCAAAACACCAAGCAGGCCTTTGTCAGATTTCTAGTTGAGTTCTAATACAAATAATATTGACAATATGTCTGCTTACAGAACAAGAATGAGCATGAGGGTTTTGTGTTTTCAGGAGAATTGTTCAGTTGTTAATTTGTTAATTCATAAAAGTTATTAAAACAATTGCATTCCAGATGCTTCTCGCTTCTTTATTTTGTGCATGTAGTCAATATAAACATATTGCACAATTTTGTTGATGTTGTATTATGACAACAGATATAATACAACATTAACACAGCTGTAAGTTGACCTGATATGTGTTGTTAAAATAAACGCATGGATCATTTAGACACAGTTTGTGTTAAACATAGGGTAGGCAATTTTAAAGAGGTTAGCAATAACAAGCTAGCTTTAAAAGCATAAGATACTTACCTACCTTCTCCAAAATGCATGAATGCAAACATAGTTTACAGGCAAGTAGGACACCCATCATTCTGACCGAATGCAATGATTGGATAAATATTTTTGCCTGCACCGTCCATGGAAAATATGTTCTATTATTATATTTAGACCACTTAGTGATTGGTATTAGGATGTGAAGAGATGTAATAACAAAAATTGTTTCGGCAAAAAACTACCCTGCCTTTAGAAAAAAAACTTATGATAAAACTTATTAAAAATAAGTTAAAAAATAATATTGTTTGTCCTTTGTATTGTTGTTCTTATGCAGAAATAGAAGTAAAACAGTAAAGAGGTAGTAAAAGTAGAGATAAAAATAATGGGGTCATATATAAACTTATCCACGGGGAGTTTATATATGACCTATGTTTAAATTTATGCATGTAAAACAGGGTTCCTCCCTTTCTGAGTACCAAGTAATGATATACTGAATGGGATTCAGTAACTTCTCCATATTAATCAGAGGCAACAAACACAGTTCTGTGAAGCACCTTGTATCCACCTCATTACCATGGCACAGGTTTTTGGTTACAAGGGTTAAAAAAAGAAAGGGAAATAGAGTCAAGACAGAAGTGTAAGCGATAAGATCAAACGAGGGGGAGTGTACTGATCCCTCATTACCAGACCAGGCGCTGCTTTCTCTTCAGGCACATTATAGCAATGAGATTTAGATCTGAGTGTCCACCCTGACAAAAACCCACAAAGGGAATAAACCTCATAAGCAGACCCAGTCAGCTCATCCCCACTCAAATTAATTAGACCCTTCTGTATTGAAGCCCTACATTCAGGAGAGCAGGAGCTCCATGCTTCTCTGATGGCTATACAGTGCCTGAAATCAGGAGCTTGGTGGCTGGACAGAGCTTCAAAACAAAATGCAAAGCTGAGAAGATTACATTAGGAATACAGTAAAGATACTTATGACATTGGTGGAATACATATTGAAATTGTTTTTATTTTCCTCTACTTCGTTTATATCTTGATCTGGCTCTATATCTTGAAAACGCTGCAGTCTGCATGTGAAGAAACAAACCCATAACAAATCAACCTAACTGTGTGCTTAAAAATAGCACACATTGCAGCCAGTATGTCACACTTGTTTAGGTGTATGCTGTTGTTGTACTATTACCAACGGCCACTAATTACAGATCAATTAATTAGAGTAATTAAGTCCTGCTCCTTGGAAACCAATGGGATCAGTTCATGATGTAAGATTAAGATCTAACACCTTAGATAATTTGTTTTCATTAAAGATGGTTAGGATTAGGGACTGTGTTAAGGGTAGAATTAGATAAACATGTTGGGAGGGTTTGAATCCACATCTGCTATCACGCATTCATCTTTAAAGAGCCATTATAGGCTGTGAACAGTCAGGACCCTTGGTAGCAGTCTGCTCAAACTTGAAAATGTATATGTTCAGAAGGCCTAGACCCTCTACTTATGTGATGAAAACTCACAAAATGCACCTTTTAAAAAAGTTCACTCAAAAATGTTTTTTTTTTCCATTTACTAACCCTCATCTCATTGGAGAAATGTCTCAGTGGGTTTTACATCTATGCAATGGAAGTCAATGGGTACCACTGTTGTTTGGTTACCAACATAAAAGCAAAAAAGTCATACAGGTTTGGAATGACATGAGGGTGGGTAAATGATGGACGAATTTTAAATTTTGGGGTGAATTATCCTTTTAAGATTTGCAAATTTATGTGGAAAATATCAAATATAATCTGTATATGTTTTTGTTATGTTAACACTATCTACTTACTATCTAACTTACTGTTAGATTATTATTAATTTACTAGTACTATTAAAATTAATAGTATTATAAAAAATAAAGTTTTATTAAGAATATGATTAATTTTACTATTATAAGTAGGTCTTTAATCTCTTTTTAATTGTTCATTTTTATTATTATTTTTTTTTTTACAAACTACAGTTTACAAAAATAAGGTTTACAGTTTACAAGAATGTCCTGGCAGATTATTGAAAAATCTCACATTTGGAAACCAATTCTGAAACTATTTCACGTTTAAATTGTCTCATTCCCACACAAGGATTACCAACAAAACAGAATTTTTACTTGTGAATGAGCATAATACAATCAGGTGCTGTGAAAACAAGAACAGGAGAAGCTTGTTTTTACAGCATTCCTCTTGAGTTCATTTTGATAAGTGAGTGTTTTAGAAGCGGTGCCTTGATTTTCAATGCAAGGATTTTCAAGAAGAAAACACTGCCTCATTTGTTGAAGGGGGGCGAGGGGCAATGGCTTGAATTTCACGGTTAGAAAACAGTGACTGTCAGAGCTATTTAGATCTGCGATTACTGCCTACAAAGTAGTTGTAATGAAAATGCAACAAATCACCATGGACTATCCTTCTCCTATTGTCTGCATTTTTATCGTGAAAGACCTCCTCTGACATTCAGCATCCAAGCGTAGAATAGAGGCAGTTTGTAATGTGTGCAGAATTGCCTTTTCTCTTCTCTTGTAGTAGTATTTTAGTGTCATGTTAAGCCCAAGGTGAGGGAGACTCTCAATGACCTGTTCCGGCTGAATTGTTGTGTTTACTGTATTCTTCTCAATAAGCACTGCTGAATCCCTTCTCTTATCAGTGCATAAAGTCTAACAGATTACTGACTTAAATTTCCCCTGCCAGCCATGCTGGTTTTTGTCTATTGTTTGGCCCGACAATAGATTCCACATACCCTACAGCTTGAGTTTCTGTCTTCTTTATTTGTGGGGTATCACCCTCTATGCAAGTAACAGCTATTTGCACAATGCAGGCTCAGCCCAGAAGAGGCTCTTTATAGGGGAGAAGGTGCAGAGATGCCAAAATTTGCTGATGCTTTTAGCTGTTTGCCATGAGAGTTGTCATAATAGTGTTGTTCAGGTAATCTTTTCTTTTGGGTTAAAAGATGTAGGAGACACGAGTTGAGCCACAGCCCTGGGGAGAAAAAAATATGTGCCCTGTCTTTATGCAAAGCAAAAGAACTGACGGCTATTTAGAGCAGCGAGCACATTTGGTACATGGTGTATTTCTGTTTTGCAGTTAAAATGAGGAAACCCTTATAAACGCATGTTATAATGAAAGAACAAACTGTTCCAATGGCAAATATGAAGAATTTGTAATTTACTACAGATTAACGAATAAAATTTGACCCACACTTTCCATAACCATTCTTGTGTTTGTGTAATCAATTTAAATAGAAGCAAAGTGTCTCCAGAACTCTCCATGGAGATCTCACTACAGCAAGCGCAGAACAGAAGTCATGCTCGTAATGCTGCCAATGAGCAGTGCGAGGCGCTGCGATGTTGCCATGCTTTTAAAATGTGCCAAGGTGACTAAAGATCTTAAGAACAGTCATGAGGAGAGCCAAGCTCCA
Source organism: Botia almorhae (assembly GCA_036877575.1). Classification (NCBI taxonomy): domain Eukaryota; kingdom Metazoa; phylum Chordata; class Actinopteri; order Cypriniformes; family Botiidae; genus Botia; species Botia almorhae. Next base: position 11,163 of record JAZGTJ010000405.1, on the reverse strand, counting down.
ACTAGGTTTTGCAGTCTGTGTGTGTGCAAAAATACAGTCTTAAAATGATGGAAATATGCAGCTTTATTCACTCAACTGCCATTATGTAACTTCCTGTCTTGAAATGACAGCAGATTGCTTAGTATGTTAAGGCAATTCTGATTCATTGAAAAATTCAAACTTGAGCTTTATTTTTGTTAAGAGTAGACACATCTTGCTGGTTAAAATGGTTTCTTCAGTGTATTTATGCAGAGAAAAGCTTTAAACCTTAACCTAAACAAAGGCAGCTGAAAAATGTTGCAATTTTCATCTGAAAGCAACAGCATTGTCATCTCAGAGAACAAACCAGAAATCAGATTGGGGTTTTAAGGCTTTTTGTTAAATGTAGTATAATGCATTGCTTTATGTGAATAGCTGGTACAGGACTCCATCAAAGTTTCTCTAAGATGTTTGGATGTCGTGAGACTGCCAAAGATTTGAATAGAATTATAATGTATCTCTCAGTAAGAGAAAAGTGGTATAAGAAAAGTGGTGTAAGGTACCATTCAAGGGATTGTCCAGAATTGTCATGGGAGCATCTTTGTACAAGGTGTCAACAAGAAGTTGCTAAGGTCAAAGGTTCATTCTAATAGTTAAAAGAAGCCAGAAGATGACACTGCACTTGAGAAAACTGGAGAAAAAACACAATAAATGTGAAGAATCAGGAAAAACTGGTAATTCTACAAAGATGTAACAAAAGATATAGGAAAAAGCAACAAAGAGAACAATATTATATATTTCAGTCAGTATGTCGTTTAATGTCAGTTTTGCTTTTAAATTGAATGCACACAAAAGCAACACACACACACTTGTGTGCCATATGGGACTTCCCATAGACATAATGACTTTTATACTGTACAAACTGTATATTCTATCCCCTAAACCCAGCCCTCACAGACACATTTCTGCTTTTTTACATTTAAAAAAAGCATAATTTAGTATGTTTCATAATCAGTTTCTCTCGTGGGGCCCGCTGGCTTGTCCCCACAATGTAGGTGTGTGTAACTTTTACCATCCTTGTGGGAACAGGTGGTCCCCACAGTGGTAGAAAAACATGTACACACATACACACACACACATATATATATATATATATATACATATATATATTATTAACGCTCTTTCAGGAACAAAGTCTCAAAATTACTATTATTATGGAGTAAGCGTTGTAATATTTCAAATCATACAGCACAACACTAGCACTGCCAAGGTTACGGGTTTAAATCCCAAAGACCATGCATTCTAATAAAATCTTTCCCTTGAATGCATTTCAAATCACTTTTGATAAAAGCACCTGTCAAATTTATTTATTTAAATGTAGAAATACAGTCCAGTTTTCTAATCACTCACGTCTTTGCTAGAATTTTCTTTTGTGCTGTTGAACCGTAGACTGTGTGTTCCGCAAACACAAAGCAGAGCACAATACTGATTCATTCTCAAACTATGACAAATTCTTAACTACAGTATCAGGAAGGAAGAAAGAAGTCCTAGCTGATAATTGCTGCCACAGCTACGATGGCCATACGTGACCAGCTTGGCATAGGAATTTTAACAATTAAACCATACATACCACACATGTGATCTGACTACACAGTACAGGTCTGAGGAACAGATTTGAAAATTGTTGTTCTAAAGGAAAAGAAATCTATGTCAAGATACCAAATATCTGACACTATTTAAACACTAACTTTTTTATCACAGTCATAACATTACCTGATAAAGGTAATTACCTGGAAGTGTCAGTCATCTAGATCATTACACCCTGCGGAAGTCAAGTCCTGCTATTGAAAATACAGAGCCGAGCTTTTCCATGCTGGAAAGTGGGAAACTACGGTGGTCATATTATAGGGATTACAAAACTTCCAAGGCAGTTCTTCACATCTATGTTTAAACAAGTTGTAAAATATCGTTGTAAAAGTATAAGCAAATCTACTTCTAATTTCAACAATCCAAATGTGATGTCTAATGCAGTTCTGACAGCAGTGGAATACAAATAAATACAAAGAGAGAAAGTAATGCATCACATTTATTTCTATTTTTATAAACTTTTTTCTAGATGATTAGGATCTGCAGTTTAGCTGAATTTGTCCAGCTCTCTATCATACTGTGCATGTCAGCTTTAATGCAAGCTAATGTTTAACACACACAGAAGTGGAAAACACAGAGTCTCACGTGGATGAGCAAAGTCAGTCCCTAGAGTTAATTGTTTTGGCCTAGGTAACACTTGTTCACAAGTATTTTATGCTCAGCTGCCCAATTGAACATAGGGGAGCTGCAATCAAAACAAAGGCATCAATCATTTTGTTCAAACCTTCCATGCAATTCTTTCCAACATCTCACTGGGATAATGAGGGTCCAGCATCTTCCTTTTGAGCTTAATAAATCACACCTTAGTTAATACTATAGTACATCTGGAAACAGTACATGTAAGATACAAACAGATAACAAAACATTTAGATAAAAACAATGTAGTTATTCATTGATTTATGTATTTAATTGCTTATTTATTTAGTTATTATAGGTTAGTCATATTATAGTTTAGTTTATATATTTATAATTAATGACAGTACAGGGCAACATTTAACTGCCAAAGAACATCTAAATAAATTTCGGCTCTGTTCCTGAATTTTTAGCATTTTTTCTTCACGAGAATTAGCTGTAATAAAATCTTATCTCCGTCTGAGACAGTTGCCTCTTCACTGCCGCCTCTGGGGCATTTTAAATGTCTGTTTGTATCCCTGGCTTTCAAATGTGAGATATTATTTGCTTAGATTGAGAACAAATCAATGAAAAGCCAAATATGGAGAAGATAGAAAGTCTCTTTGGAGATGCTTGTCTAGAAACGCATGGGCACCAGTTTTTAAAATTGTCATGTGTCAAAAAATCTGCACGTATTTAAAAGCCAAGCTTACGATTTGTGTGATAATTGTTGTTACGCTATAGCTTTACAAGATTTACAAAGCCAGATTGTAACAATTATCAACCTGTATTGTCAAACAGACAGCATTCCTAAGACTCCTTGTAGACCTTCCTGTAGCTGCATCTCAAACATTCCTTTCTTTGCTTCCTGACTGTAATCATGTGGCAGAGTTATGGGACAAAAATAGTAAATAGTTTTGTATTGTTGTGTAAGAAGGGTAAAAAATAGTTGTAGTTGTCACAAGTTGTCAAAATACACATATTTTGTTTTCCCTCTAAATGTGTCAATTACAAAAACAAACAAACAAAAACAAAGTTGTAGTTTTTGCTTTTACCTGCGTTTGCATCTTTTGGGGTACTCCTGATTGGGAATCACTGATAGACGACACACACTTGTTTATGACATAATCATATCACTAATCTACAGTAGCAAAAAATATTCCTTGCTTTTTTTACTTAACATTATCAACTTGTGCCAGACTTAGATACCTGTCAGTAATCTTTCATTGGGTAATTTCTTTTCTGTGTTTTGTCTTCATCTGAGAAATAATAAAGAGGAAAAGGTTATGAGCGAAACAGACGCCTATGCCTCTATGACATTGTGAAACACAATGTGAATTTTGTCTTTAATCACCTTGGTGTTAAAACAACTAATTAGCTTGTGCGACTCACTAACGATGTGTTGACAAACACATAGGATAAGGCATTCGAGCAAACAGAAGGCGGGAGTTAACCATTTTCCTTCCTTATCTCATATCAAAAGACAAAGGGTAATTAGAAACCGTTGTGTGTGTTAAACAATATCTTGTGAGAAGGAAAACATGACCTGACAGAAGGCTTTGTCTTAGCAAATATTCCTTTAGACAACTCCTTTAGACAACTGATGTGCTATGTCTTTCCACCTAAATTCTTACAACAAATGTAAAATACACAAAAGATTAAACAATATGACGCATAATAATTTTTAAACTGTTTCTTAAGTGTCCTGCCAAACAAAGTTCTTGCATTAATATTTATTTACTAAACATATTTTAATGTTACCGTATCCAAAAACACTTTATTCAAAAAGATTCAGGATTCAAGGGCGTGTTCAGTTTCAAGGAGTCATCCCAATAACAAATGCATTTCAAAATAGGAAATAATCCAGTAAATTCATAAATTTGTGATGTGAGGTATTAGTAATTATACGTTAACTTTCAGTCTAAAAGAAAAACAGAACAGTGACTGAAATTTTGTGGAACTGGGGAATTATAACAGTATTTTTTTCTAAAAACAGTGCAATTTGGTGGGCCTTGCTGTTATTAAATTAATTGTAAATGTACTTTGTCACTTTGGCTCAATGAAAAAAGCAAACGTGTCATAGCACATATAGATTTTTTTTGCTTTAAATTAGTTGTAATTAGATTTATAAAAATGTGTGCTTTTTTATTCTATATGTTAGGCAAACATTGAACAATGTTATATTATACAATGTTAAATGTGGTATAAAACCTATTTTAACAAGTGTACAACAAGGGCATTTGTGTACCCTTGAAAATGGCAAATAGACACAGGAAGTTTTAAAACAGACGTGGAACAATCCTGTCACTGATATCCCCATGATAAAATGGGAAGCCGAACCATTTTCAAGAAAATCAGCATGAAAATGCAGGCTTCCTGTAGCACCAATATGGGTCAAAGGTCATCTTTGTGCATTGTCTGCAACCTTCATTCACCAAACTGCATGGTTGCAAAAAATTTCCGAACCATGAGCGGCAAGATATGGCGAAAAGGGAAATGATGGTAATTTGTTCAGGAGCCCCACAGACTGAGAAATGAAGTGAAAAAAGCATAAAAAGCTGCTTGCATTGAAAGAATTATACATCCTGGTGATTGCTGTTCAATTATGCTGATTTTTGAGAGTGTTTGCACAGTGGAAGGATTAGCTGAGAGAAATACATATGGACTCAGAGGTTGGCCTATATATAACATTACGTCTGGAAGGGCCCTTGACATACAGTATAATGACATGTTCTAAATCTTGGTGCTTATCTATCAGGAGCTAAATAAGTGTTTCTCTTCTATGCCTTGGTCACACTATCTGAACTAACCAGAACTCACCCTCAAAGCTATGGGAAGTGCTTTATTCCACCGAAGGCACCATTAAGACTTAAGTGGAACCCCCCACATTTTATTGGCTTTTTAGCCTTTCCCATAGCTTCCATTAACACTGATGGCACTCCAGAGTACATCTCCAAACTCGTCCTTGTAAGAGTATAGTATGACATCAACAACCTATTTGGTCCAAAATGAATCCTAAGCAACACAGAGTACAATACTGTAGACACACAGCAGTAGCTGTTGTAGGGGGAAGGAAACACATGTTAATAGTTAACATAATATTTCAGGTTACTGTTAATTAACATTTCAGAAATTAAAATTTTGCATCTTAAATCATGTAGTGCTACATACATGTAGTGCATAAATCAGAGTGTATTGTACAGAACAACACATTAAAACACCCGCGAAACGTTTTCAAAACAAAAAATTACTACAGTTACAAATGCCAAGCCATGGCAGAAGGAAAAAACTCACACATGCCCTTTTGAATTCTCAGTCGGCTACTGGTGTTGATTTATACAATCAATAATTCAAAAATTCACTTTTTCATTCTTCTGCTGGCCAGACGCCTCATCAAGCCATGCCAGAGAATGTCAGCTGCACACTGAGTCCCACATGTTGCACATGCAGAAATGTATCATAAATATTTTACAAATATCCACCGCTAGCCAATGGCACCCTGGCAAAATGGGCCACCACTGGACAAGGCATGGCTGTTATTGGCCATCTTCTTGCCTATTATGGAGAGGAAGGCATATATCCCCAGCTCTCTGATTGTTATCTGCTAATAAGCATGGCCGACTGAAATCTTTTCAGAGCAAATTGTTGAGGACATCTGGCAACGCTTTCTCTGTGATGCACAGACCGCTGAATGTCCCTCTCGAAAAGGTTGGCATGGCAACATCTGACTGCTATTCAACAGCAGTACAGTTTGAAAGGTTTAGGGCCTAGTTGAAAATCCATTTGGGCCACTACCTGAGTATTTTCCCCCTGCATTCTCATGTTGAAAGTGCAGTAAATCTTACCTCCCCAAAACCCCTTGATATGAATCAATGACAGCTTTGTTCATTCAAACTCAATAATTATTTCTCCCCCTACTGATATTTGTTTGTGAACCCAAATTGCATGACCTATGGGTTTTCCACTGACTATTTTAAGGCCTATTTTACTGACCTGTCTACATGAAATGTTTTGAAACATGATTTCAGATCCACAACAAGAAAAGATGAGCAGCGAATCAATAAATGTCCAAAAAGGTTTCAGCTAGTGGATAGACATGATACAATAGTGCCCAGAGCAAAGCTAAGGACAAAGCTTGTAAGGCCTAAATCTACATTAAAGGATGAGAAATACTGTGAAAATAAAAGATAAAATCTTTTCATATTGTTAAATTCATATTATACCATTGACAAATGTCAAAATGTTTAAAAAGGAAATGCCTGTATTCTATTTCGTTAAATGTATTTTTATGAGCATGTCTGACATGTCAATAAAATTGAGCACAAGATCTGACGTTAGTATTATCTCAATAACGACGAAACACAAAATGTTTCTTTTTTGCTTAAATAGTGAGTTAATTAATGGTATAGTATTTCAATAATTAATTTAGTAATTTTTCTAATCTAATAGGTTGGTAATTCAAGGTTCTTGTGTCATTTCAATAAGGTGATAAGGGCAGATTTGAGAGACATCTCCACCCTAGTGCTCGGGTCAGCACTACAGTTATAAATGTCCCCTGACACTTCAAATGGGAAATCATACACTCCAGTTATAGTATTACCTGAAGTGTGATACATTTCAAGACATCATCTCATCTACACTAGCCCCGGGAACTCACACCCTACTCAAAGCTTTGATCACACATATCAAAGCTTTACCTATATACTAAGCTGCACAAAGTGCAGGACATGATTGCTAACATTACCGAAGTGAGTCCAAATCAGTCAAACGTCTGCATCTAACGTACATTTGCAAATGCTTTTTAAGTTGCTTTTTTGCATTATCTAAAAACAACCTATATCCACAGACTTTGAAAGAGCATAATGCACTGCGCTCTTACTTTTAATGGGTTTAACTGATCATGCACTTAAATGAATTATTATCCACAAAAAACACCCATGACTTGCTTTCACTTTCTTGATATTTCTTTTACTCTGGAGAGTGTGACCATCTGCACCACTAATTACTTTGATGTTGCCACTTTAGAGCTATAATGATCCTATAATGCTCAGATCAATATGAAAGTAGCACTACCCTTTATTCGTGTGGTCTGAAATAAAATGTGTAAAACACAGCTTTTACTCCTCTTTTACTCATCACGTCTTCTCCATGCCTCTTCTGTATTCATCTAAATCTCAGAAACACAGCTGCTTTTTTATTTTTAAGACCTCTTATTTATTCATAAACATTGATTGCATTAGTGACAAATACATACATGCAGTGTGTGTGTATGTAGTATATGCGTCTGTATATAATGTGTGTACACACACTTAGCTGTGTGGTTTACAGGGACTGTCTATAGGTGTATAGAAAACTGTCATAGAAAACTTTTGTATTTTTTTATTATTTGTAATTTTTTTATTTAGTTTTTTAAAACATTTTTAAGCCACTCCCTGTGTCCTCATAAACCATGTTTATGTTGTTATATATTGGATTATACACATATATCGTAAACCACATATACCAGTACACACACACAAATATAGTACATACATATTTATACATACATACTTATCTGTTTAAAAACATGTTTAAAAACAACACTAAACAAATACATTTTGGTAATGTAGTCTAGTTCTCTGATATATCTTGGGATGCTCTAATCTTTGTGTCTTCATTTGGCATTCTCCAACTCTGCTTCCTATCATAATCCATTAGTCCCTTTCAAAATTATGGCAATTAATACTTCTGCATTAAGCCCTGACAGGAATTATTCTCCTCTAATGAGTTGCCAATGTGCAGAAATGTCTCACCAGATTATGTGACTAGCAATTATATTTTCAAGACCCCAATTGCCTCAAATAAAAGGAACTTCTGACTAAAATGATGTTCACTGTCGGTTTGAAACAAGCAACTTTGACTTAAAAGATAAAAATAACAGCATAGTCAAGAAAAAAATAAAAATACATAAAACCTCTCCAAAATACTACACAAAGTTAACAAAGAGCAATGTGTATGATCACATTTCATGCAATATTTTAAGCACTGCTACATGCTGATGTCACAGCTTGTCTTGTCTGATTTATGTAAATAAATGTTTTTACCAATGTTACCAAAGTGTGTTTCATTCCCCCGGCCCTTTAATTTTTTTCAGTCCAGTTGCCATGGCAACCTCCATTCAGCCTGTTTATAAAGGTGGAGTCATGTTTAATTGATCCACTAATGCACTGCCGCACAGTCACTGGCTTGCAGTCTTTTGTTTCCAGGTCATATTCTAGGTCCAGGCATTTACATAAAAGCATTAGATTTTCTGAAACCAGTCATTATTAGTAATTTTCCTTCTTATCTACTGGTGATGACTGCAGTATAAACAGAGGTTTATGAACAGTAAATATTGTGTTGTTTAGGAAATATTATATTGTTTTGGGATTTTTTCTTTGGCTTAATATGTTTAGTCATAGTGGAAAGTGAAAACACACAACACTCACTGAGTTTGTATGACAGCCAGCTCTCTGCTGGAGAAGTTCTGTTGGTAGGTGCCTTTGTGTATCAAACAAACACTTTCACTACGTAGGACACAAATTGCCAGATACATTTCTTTTTTAACAATATTATGCCTCCATTGTGCTAATTATGCAGTTCTCAACATGTAAAATATTCAGTATTGAGCTGTTTGGTACAGTAAATAAACACAATTCAGTAAGCTGTTTTTGCCAGCACCTTATTACAAACTATTGTTACGTTTTAAGCGCCCTCTAGCAGGTGATTTCCAAATCGCAAAATTGACATTTACGCATTGGACAAATGCTTTTGAATGTGATATACAGTGCATTCAAGGCACACATCAATACATGTGTTCCCTGGGATTGAACCCATAATTGTTGTGTTGCTATAATGCAATGCTCAACCAATCAAGCTACACGACCACATCTACCCATCACAAATGTAATCAATATGAATCCAGCAGGTTAATAAATAAAACACTCTCTTCTAAAGTGAAGATACATTTATGAAAGGAAACTATTAAACTATTTTAAGCTTATTAAGCGATTGATACATCACTTATCTATGTAGTCTAAGAAACAGACCAGTAAATCCACATATGGAGGCCCGTTCATAATGTCATTGGTTCTGCTTGTCTTGTGATGAAACACACAAATTAAATGTAGTCACAAGACACACAAGAACCAAACTGAAGCTGTGTACGAAAGCTTAGGCAGCTGACTTGCTGCCTCGCTGTCCGATCAGGCAATGACAAAACTTCACAAGCAGCGTAACAAAATTATATTTAAAATATAAACAGAGAGCACTTCGGCAATAACCAGCCTAAAAACCTAAAATTATGCATAAAGTTTATGCAAAAATTTTAAACCTAAAATTATGCATAAAGTGTCTTCCAACCACTTTCTTAGACAGTGTTTAAATTTGTCGCTTATTTATCACTGCCACCAGCCACCATCCCCACGGATGTACACGCACAGTATCGTGGGATATCAAAGACAGTGAAGGATACATCGTTAGATTCCACGTTATTAATGTGCCTCCATATTTAAATTTGGCACATTTTTTTACATGGATATGTGACACATTATTTGCAAAATAAGCTCAAAATATGAATCATTTCCTTTCACTTCAGAACTACACTTCTTTCACTTATTAACACGCCGTATGGATTACTTTTATGGTGAATGAATGCCTTATTTTTTTCGGTTCTTTTAATAAGTAACACAATTCAATTCAGCAACATGAACAGCAGCTAACAGAATAGTTTAAAACTACATAAAAACAACAAATATTATTACTATGTGAGACTGTGTGTAACTGAAAACACACTCCTAGTATTGAAACAAATCACGTCTACTAAAACTGTAAGCTGAGCTGCAGTTTTTCATGCAGCTGATTTCTAATCAGCACATGCAATATTCAATAAATGTCATTTGACATCTCAGAAATGATGGCAGATGATGATTCAGTGCTTATGAATTTCAGTTAAGCCCTCCAGCAGTGGACAGTTGTTTGTGGCCACACTGCACCAAAGCAACAGATGTGCTTTACACACTGCCAATCCACATAACACTCCACTGGCTGAGCCCAGGTGTGCAAATAAACAGCAACTCAGGTCAAGAAAATCAAGAGAAATCATGTTAAAGACATTGACATGCATTTTGCAGATGCTTTTACCCACAATGCATTCAAGGTGTATATTTATTGAAGAAGCCAAAAAAGGAAGTCTAATATTATTAATGGTAAACAAAAAACTTCACTGTAAATAATGGGTATAAAAACAGTTTAATAGATCAATGATTGAATAAAATTAAATATAAAACCATTTAAGATGCTCTGCCAAAATTATGCCAATATTCCAAATTTCTCAGTTTGTTTCTAAATGGATTTCCCTGCATTTACTTTGACGCAATCAAGAGGTTTTTGTAGCCTAATTCATTTCGCAAAAGTGACATATCAGCTCTTATGCTTGCCTGCATCAGTCTATATTCATGCAAAACATCCCAGACAATGATGAAAGTCTATCATGAAGAGCGTGATCCCAGGTTTAATTATTAATTATACAAGTCAAGGGTATGTGAGCGGCTAATTATAGTTGACAGATTGTGATAAATGTCTTGTAAGTAAATGTTAGGTATAATATCTTCATTTCCAGAAACCACAATTATACATGGTTAATTTACATCTATGCATAATAACCATGCAAAAGATGAAACAATATTAACGTTTATCCCCAAGGTTTTATCATATATTTACACACTGTATTTTATGAATAATCTGGTATAAATGTCATCCAGAGTTTGGAAAGACCTTCTCAATTTATCTATTCTAATTGTGAGTCCCAGGATTAATGTTCATTTGTTTCTTTCTTCACTCAGCTGCTTGTGTGAGGTATGCTAGACAAGAATCATGCTACATGAAATCTATAATATCTCAGTAATCTCATATAGGATATGGACAGTA